>SZWC01000980.1:169331-209349 GCA_023375785.1 Penium margaritaceum
AAAGTTTTCTGCCTCACCGTTGACAATGAAAGCACGAACGACAGCATGATCGACAACCACATCATACCATCTGACTGTTCCATGGAGAAGGCAGGGCACATCCGCTGTCTGGGGCATATCATGAACCTTGCCGTGCATGATTTGCTCAAAATTCCAGCCGTCAATGTCATCATTGCCAAGGCCAGAGCCATTGCAGTGTTTGCCACGCGCTCCACCCCCCGCGAGCACAGTCTGATGAATGCTGCAGGAGCTGCTGGTGTGTCTTTCCAGACGCTGCACCTCGACACAGAGACGCGTTGGAACAGTACCCTGGACATGATGTCCAGGGTGCTACACCTGAAGAGTGTGCTGCCTGCTTGGCTGGATGGCTATGGGATGGATGGCGAGGTGCTAAAGCCGACAACCGATGAGTGGAACCTCATTGCTCTGCTGACCCTCATCCTGAAGCCATTCAAGGCTTACACGGATGATGTCAGTGGGAGCAAGTATCCCACTCTGAATCTTGTGATCCCATTTTTTGAGAGCATGTTGGAGAAGCTGAATGGGTGGCAGGTGAAAGCAGTGGCAGCAAAGGAGAAGTCAAAGAGGAGGGGCGCAGCAGGGAGGCTGAACCCAAAGGAGCAATTGCTCCTGGACATCCACCCCGGCCTCGTGGATGCAGAGACGAAGCTGAAAAAGTATGGCCGCTTGCTGTCTGTTCGTCACGCACTGGCCACAGCTCTGGACCCCCGCATTCGGATGAGGTACCATGAGCGCACACATCGGCTGATGGGGATCAGCAGTGCAGCAGAGCTCCAGCTGAAGGTGATGGAACTGCTCCGCCCATACCACGACAAGGTGGAGGCGTAGAGGGCTGCAGCAGACGCAGCAGCCGCAGCGGCAGGAACCCAGAGCAGACATGAGATTGTCAAAGGAAAGAGAATTGACTTGATTGACTGAGGGACTTAGCCAAAATCCTGGCTCGACGTCCAAAACTCAGTAGTACGTTTTGTTAGTCAGGGACTAATACAAAATTCTGACTAGAGGTCCGCGGACAGGTTTCGAACCTCGTCACACCCCATCACCAAACACGACCCAAAAGTGGGTAGAGTGCGTGAAAACAGTGCAGAGGACCCCCACACCATGTGCAATGTGATATGCGCCTTGGGAAAGGCGCTTCGCACGTGAACGAAGGCGCCACGGCGAGTGGCGGCGTCAGGCTTCTGTGGTGGGTGAGACCTGCACTTTGACATGCATAACTTGAGCTAACCTTGGCCGAATCACGCGCGGTTTGGTGCGTTGGAAAGCTCATGACTAGCCGTATAAATGTTGTGATCATGTCCATGTTCAAAAACCAACTCAAAACGATGTTGTTCCCTTCGCAAACTGACTGCCTCTAAATTCCTGCTCACATAGCGTGAGGCGACCAGAAAGCTCATGCTCAGTCTCAGATTCGCCCAAAACAGTAGACGTGAACCACTAGAGACGAACAGACAAACGTCGAGACCGTACCACGCGGATCTCATCCTGACAAGGTCGAGCAAGCTAGGAAAAGGTGATGAAAGCCAGAGAAAGGTAGAACAAGCAAGAGAAATGTGGATTAAGCCAAGGAAAGGTAGAGCAAGCCAGAGGAAGGTGGAGCAAGACAGAGAACGGTTGAGAAAGCACGGAAAGGTGGAGCAAGCAAGAGAAAGGTAGAGAAAGCCAGGGAAATACAAAAGCAAGCCAGAGAAAGGTGGAGCAAGAGAGAGAAAGGTGGAGCAAGCCACGGAAAGCTGAAGCAAGTCAGACATAGATGGAGCAATCCAGACAACGATAAAGCAAGCCACAGAAAGGTGGAGCAAGCCTAATAAACAGTGGAGCAAGGCAGAGAACGGTGAAGCAAGCCACTTAAAGGAAGAACAAGCCAGGGCAAGATGAAGCAAGCAAGATAAAGGTGGAGCAAGAAAGGGAAAGGTGGAGCAGGCCAGTGAACGGTGGAGCAAGCCAGAGAACGGTAGGCCAAGCTAGAGAATGGTGGGCCAAGCGAGAAAATGGTAGAACAAGCCAGAAAACGGCAGAGCAAGCCAGAGAAACGTGGAGCAAGCCGGAGAAAGGTGGAGCAAGCCACATAAAGGTGAAGCAAGCGAGATAAAGGTGGAGCAAGCCACATGAAGGTGGACCAAGCCAGAGAGAGGTGGAGCAAGCCAGATAAAGTCGGATCAGGCCAGTGAACAATGGAGCAAGCCAGAGAAAGGTGGAGCAAGCCACATAAAGGTGAAGCAAGCGAGATAAAGGTGGAGCAAGCCACATGAAGGTGGACCAAGCCAGAGAGAGGTGGAGCAAGCCAGATAAAGTCGGATCAGGCCAGTGAACGATGGAGCAAGCCAGAGAAAGGTGGAGCAAGCTAGGCAACGGTGGAGCAAGCCAGGAAAAGGTGGAGCAAGCCAGACAAAGGTGTAGCTAGCCAGGGAAAGATGGAGTGAGCCAGAGAAAGGAAGAGCAAGCCAGAGGAAGGTGGAGCAAGCCAGGGAAAGTTGGAGCAAGCCATAGAAAGGTGAAGGAAGCCAGAGAAAGGTTGAGCAAGCCAGAGAAAGGTGGAGCAATCTAACGAACAGTGAACCAAGCAAGAGAAAGATGGAGAAAGCTAGAGAACGGTGGAGCAAGCCAAGGAAACATGGAGCAATCCACAGAGAGGTGGGGAAAGGTTGGAAAAGGTGGAGCAAGCCAAGGAAAGGTGGAGCAAGCCAGACAAAAATGGTGCAAGCCAAGGAAAGGCGGAGCACACCAGAGAAAGGTGGAGCAAGCCAGAGAATATTGGAGCAATCTAGAGAAAGGTGGAGCAAGCCAGAGAACGGTGGAGCAAGACAGCAAACGGTGGAGCAAGCCAGGGAATGATGGAGCAAGGAAGCAAAAGGTGGAGTAAGCCAAGAAAAGGTGCAGCAAGCCAAAGAAGGTTCATACAAGCCAGCAAAAGGTGGAGCAAGCGAGAGAAAGGTGGAGCAAGCCAGAGAAAGGTTTAGCAAGCCCGAGAAAGGAGGAGCAAGCTAGGAAAAGGTGATGTAAGCCAGAAAATGGTGGAGCAAGCCAGTGAACGGTGGAGCAAGCTAGGGAAAGATGGAGCAAGCCAAGGAGAGGGGGAGCAAGCCAGAGAAAGGTGGAGCAAGCCAGGGAAACGTGGAGCAAGCCGGAGAAAGGTGGACCAAGCCACAAAATGATGGAGCAAGCCAGGGAAAGGTGGAGCAAGCCAGAGAAAGGTGGAGCAAGCCTGAGAACGGTGGATGAAGCCAAAGAATGATGGAGCAAGCGAGATAAAGGTAGAGCAAACCAGAGAAAGGTCGAGCAAGCCAGAGAAAGGTTCAGCAAGCCTTAGAACGGTGGAGGAAGCCAGAGAAGGTGGAGCAAGCGAAAGAAAATTGGCGCAAGCCAGAGACCAGTGGAGCAAGAAAGGGAAAGGTGGAGCAAGCCAGATAAAGGTTGAGCAAGAAGGGGAAAGGTGGAGCAAGCCAGAGAAATGTGGAGCAAGCCAGAGAAAGGTGGAGAAAGCCAGGGAAGGATGTTGCAAGCCAGACAAAGATGGACCAAGCCAGAGAATGGTGGAGAAAGTTAGAGAAAGGTTGAGCAAGCTCGAGAACAGTGGAGCAAGCCATAGAACCATGGAGCAAGCTTGAGAAATGTGGAGAAAGTCAGGAAAAGGTAGAGCAAGCCAGGGAAAGGTGGAGCAAGCTTGAGAACGGTGGAGCAAGCTAAAGAACGGTGGAGAAAGCCACAGAATGGTGAAGCAAGCCAAAGAACGGTGGAAAAAGTCAGAGAAAGGTGGAGTAAGCCAGAAAAGGTGAAGCAAGTCAGAGAAAGGTGGAGCAAGCCAAAGGGAGGTGGAGCTATCCAAAGAAAGGTGGGGCATGCCAAAGAAAGGTAGAGGAAGCAAGAGAATTTTGGAGCAAACTAGGAAAAGGTGGAGCAAGCCAGAGAAAGGTGAAGCAGGATAGGGAAAGGTGGAGCAAGCTAGGGAAAGCTGGAGCATACCAGAGAAAGGTCGAGCATACCGAAGGAAGGTGGAGCAAGCCAGGGAAAGGTTGAGCAAGCAAGAGAGAGATGGAGCAAGCCAGAGAACGGTCAAGCAAGCCAGAGAAAGGTGGAGCAAGCAAGACAACAGTGGTGCAAGCCAAAGGAAAACAGAGCAAACAAGAGAAAGGTGCAGCAAGCCCGAGAAAGGTTGAGCAAGGCAGAGAAAGGTGGAGCAAGCTCGGGAAAGGTGAAGCAAGCTTGGGAAAGGTGGAGCAAGCCAGAGAATGGTGGAGCAAGCTAGAGATAGGTGGAGCAAGCCAGGGACAGGTTGAGCAAGCCAAAGAAGGGTAGACCAAGCGTGGGAAACATGGAGCACGCCAGAGAAAGGTGTGGCAACCCACGGAAAGGGTGGAGCAAGCTAGAGAATGGTGGAGCAAGCCAGGGAACGGTGGAGCAATGCAAAGAAAGGTCGAGCAAGTGAGAGAAAGGTGGAACAGAGCAGAGAAAGGTGGAGCAAGACAGAATAAGTGGAGCAAACCAGAGAACAGTGGAGTGAGCCAGAAAGAGGGGTAGTACACTAGAGAAGCGTGGAGCAAGCCAGGGACAAGTTTAGCAAGCCAGAGAAATGTGGAGCAAGCCACAGAACGATGGAGCAAGCCAAGGAAAGGTGAAACAAGCCAGAGAAAGGTGGAGCAAGCAAGAGACCAGTGGAGCAAGCCAAGGAAAGATGGAGCGAGCCAGAAAAATGTGGAGCAACCCATAGAAAGCAGGAGCAAGTTAGAGAAAGATGGAGCACGCCAGAGAACGGTGGAGCGAGCCAGAGAATGGTGGAACAAGCCAGAGAAAGGTGGAGCAAGCCAGAGAATGGTGGAGGAAGCGAGGGAAAGGTGGAGCAAGCCAGAGAAAGGTGGAGCAAGACAGGGAGAGGTGAAGCAAGCCAGAGAAAGGTGGAGCAAGCCAGACAAAGGTGGAGCAAGCCAGGGAACGATGTAGCAAGCCAGGCAAATGTTGAGCAAGCCAGAGAACGGTGAAGCAAAACAGAGAAAGGTGGAGCAAGCGTGAGAACGGTGGAGCGAGCCAGAGAACGTTAGAGCAAGCTTGAGGAAGGTGAAGAAAGTTGGGAAAGGTGGAGCAAGGCAGAGAAAGGTGGAGCAAACCAGACAACGGTGGAGCAAGCCAGAGAATGGTGGAGAAAGCTAGAGAATGGTTGAGCAAGCCAATCAAAGCTGGAGTGGGCCAGAAAACTGTGGGGCAAGCCAGAGAACAGTGGAGCAATCCAGCAAAAGGTAGAGCAAGATAGAGAAAGATGGAGTAAGCCAGAGAAAGATGGAGCAAGTCACACAAAGGTGGAATAAGCCAGAGAAAGGTGGAGCAAGCCAGAGAAAGATAGAGTAAGCCAAAGAAGGGTGGAGCAAAGTAGGGAGAGGTGGAGTGTTTTAAATTCTGTTCCAAGGTGGCTCTGGCCTTCTGACATGTGCACGACATGTTTGGGCAAGTTTGGAGATGACGCGTGAGCTTTCTGATTGCCTCACGCTCTGTGGGAGAGGATTTGAGACAGTCAGTTTTGCAAAGAGGATAACATCATTTTGCGTGATATCTTGTACATGGACATGATCAAAACATTTTTAGGGCTAGTCATGAGCTCTCCATCGCACCACAGCGTGTGCGATCTGGCCAAGAGTAGTCCAATTTAGGTGCGCCAAAGCGCACATCTCACCCACCACACAAACGTCTAACACTTCCATGGCGCGCACACACCATGGCACCTTCCTTCACGTGCAAAGCACCTTTCCCAAGGCGTAGATCCCATTGCACGTGGTGCTGGGGTCCCCTGCACTGTTTCTATGCACCCTGCCACTTTTGGGCTGAGTTTAGTGATGGGGTGTGACAAGGTTCGAACCCTGTCCACGGACCTGCAGTCGGATTGTTGACAAAACGTACTACTGAGTAACAAAATGTACTACTGAGTTTGGGACAACGAGCCAGGTTTTTGGCGAACTCCCTCAGTAACAACCTACACTACAGGATCCGGAGGATGATCCACCTAGTCAGGTGGATTATCCACCGGACGCCTCGGCAGGCCTTCTGAAGAAATTTCTCCACATGGTACTTTTGTTACTCCGTCCAATACATTATCCACCGGATTTGAAGTCGTGGCCGTCTCCCAGAGCCTCTGCGCACACCCCAACTTTGGAAGGTCATACAGCCCTTGATACTTGTCCGATTCCGGGAAAGCAACTTCCACCGGATTTAGCAACTCTTCAACGTTCCGGGACAATCCTTCATTCCAGGACCCGAGCAATCCTTGAGCCGCTAGATCCACTGGTGAGGGTTTTCCTCTCTGTGAAGGCTCGTTGGCACCTCCTGGCGTCGCACTTGGACATGCGAAGGGGCAAATTTTCATCATTCTCCCCCTTGCACCTGGCATGCCCGCTGGTCGTGCTTGCTCCCACTCATCTTCCATTGCGTCCTCCAGCCTATCATAGCTGGTCTTCCCAAGCCCGGCCACGCTTATGTGCCGGTCCGCGGGCTGCGCTTTGGTCAAGTAATCCGCAAGCTTGTTGTGTGTGCTATAACAATATAGCACCACCTGCCTCGTGTCAGTCATGTCCATTCTTCTCTTGTTTGTGCAATAGATGCCAGCTCCAACTTCATGGTGGCATCGCAATTCCCCCCTTGGGCCGCGCAAGCGCCTCTTGCACGGTTGTCGGATTTGAATATGCAGCCGGCATGCACCGCGTCATGTCAATCCATCAATCGCTGCCTGCATTGTAGGGCTTCCTCGCTCTGCTGCAATCATTCCAACTCTGCTTGCTTCGGTGAATTATCAACCGGACGGCTCCCCGAGGGTCTCTCCCGTTCCGGCGAATTATCAACTGGACGGGCGGCACGTCCACTGGAATTTTCTCCAGCGCCCAACGCGAACTCCACCAGGAGTCCACGCTTCGGCACTTGTAGTGCCTCCTCCGACGGATCTTCCGCCGGATCTTCATCCCAGCTTCTATGTTGTCAGAGTCCTCCGCATTGGCTACTGCACCTGCTGAACCGCCGCGCTCTGACGTTGCATCTTTGACCTCCACGTCCGTCGGTTCCTCGTATTCAAGGAGCTGGAACCACTCCCTTGGTGTGGAATGTTTCCAACGCTCATGTCGATGTTGTTGCTGCTAAAGCTCTGCTATAGCTCCCCTGGCAGCTTCTCTGGTAGCTTCCTCTATCATAAGCCAGTAGCTTTCTCTAGTAGCTTCCTCCAACAGGATTGTGGTGCTCCTGCACCGCTGCAACTATGCCCCCTGTGGGCAGAGCTTTCACTGCTCCCGGCTGCTCCGCGAGCGTGCGCGTGGCCTCGTACCACTGCCACCTCACCCTGCTATCGTTGGAGTTTGCGGCTGCTTCCGTCTTGTGCTGAACCGCACCATGGAGATCGCAGCTCTTTTAGCCGCCTATCCATTGTATGCTTGCCTGTCAGGCTTGCCTGTTGCATGGTGCATCCCTCCTCAGTTTTGATTTTGCGTCTTGAGTCTGCACCATGTTGTTGACGGCTCTCGCATCCTGCACCCACTCAGCCTCGTGCTAGTGTGACCACTGGCCAAGGTGGCCTGGTGCATCCACTTGCACTTGCCGCCACTCATGGTCCCTCAGCATTTTGCAGCCAACTTGCTACATGGCATGGCCCAATTTGCCACCCATGTGTTTCTTGGCGACTTGGCAACTGCTGCTGCCTTGTTGCCGATGCTTGCCGGGTCAACCTGCCTCTTCTTTTTTGAGGCGATGGAAGCGCTTGCCTCTAGCTAGCCTTCCATTCCAGCAGAAGCCATTAACAGCGCCATTGGTGCTGCTTCATCCGCTGCCATTGGAGCCATCTTGCTCCTTCCAGATCATCCTGCATTCTGCACCACCCTTGGCACGTCCCCGCTTGGACTCAGCGTGAGGCTTGTCACATCCACCCGTAGTGGACTGCTTCCTTGCATGTTGGCGCAACTGACTTCTCTTTTTGCTACAAGCACGTGCATCACTTAGTGTTGCTGTTGCCTGACCTGGTGATGCCTTCTCTCCACTGACTCTGCATCTGCTGCCTGGACTTGCGCGCACGTGTGCTGACCTCCTGCCAGCACTGCCGTGTCGTACTCCAGCTTTGCTACACAATGAAGACGCCCGAACCACTTTTGTGGTGTGAAATGTTTGTTATTGGTTGTTTTTGTAGTTGACTTGCACCAGGAAATGCCTTCGCTTTTGAAGCATGGTGCCAGCTCCCCCTGTTTGACACGCCCGCTGCGCCTTGTCCGCCACGCTAGCCGTTTTGCTCCACCAAACTTGGTGTTGTGGCGGCTCGACCAGCTGCTGCCTATTTGGGGTTGTTGACCCTGGCCCCGTTCTGCTGCGCATTTTGTCCCACCGTGCATCCGGTCCAGCCCTTCTGCCTGACAACGCGTGGGGACATCTGCAGCCTCCTGGGTTGAGTTTTGCGCCAGCTGATGTTGGCGCCCTTTTGAACTGTTGCACTATTACGATCTGCTGAACATGTGCGCGCTCTGGCCCCACACTGATGTGTGTTCTGCAAGCTCCCTTTTGAACTTGCCACGTGCCAGTGCCACTTGTGCCATTTATCTTGCACCGCTCCACTTACCCACGGCCATGATGCGTTGCACCCAAAGTTGACGCCTTTCCTACCAATCATGGAGCTTGACGAGTTGAGGCCGCCCTCGCTGTTTTACGTGTGCCTCCGCTTTGCAGTAACACCTTGTACTCTCGTTCTCTCCACCATTCACATGGTCGTGGCAGCTCATGAAAGCTCCACCTAACGCTTCCTTGTGGATGAGAATCAGTACCTCCCTCCATTTTATTGTATTTCTCTACCTCGTACCCCTTGGGAGCAATTGAGCGGCAGCCCTGTTGTGGTAGCTTCCTCTTGCAGCTTGCGGGTTGCTTCCTCTGGCGCTGCCAGCACCTTGTCCCATAGCTTCCTCCGGCCAGTTTTCCTACGCAAGCTCCACATCTCTACTCCGGCTAGGTCAATTGTGGAGATCGGGCATGCCTCCCACATGCCGCCCAGTCGTCCTTGATGACGGCCAACTGCGCTCCTTGGTTTTGGAGCGTCGGACCACAGCGCGTGATGACTCCGGACCCGGTGTGTCTTCCTCCTCCTGAGATCTTGGTGAGGTCTACGACTTCCGCTGCACACGTCATCCACATGTGGTACAACATGCCACCACGCCATCTGGCCCTCCATGCGGCACCACGACAATTGGTGCCAATTGGACGCGTCTCGCTCCTCATGTTGGCATCTCCTGTTTGATGACGGCCGACGTAGGCAGATGAAGACGCCACCCTGTGCCCTCTCGTGGTCTGCTGCTCTGTTTTTCGCACTCCAGTTGATGCGTGAAGGGTTACCTTGCCGTTCGATAGGGCCGCCATGAGCGCCTCACTACGGCAGGTAGTCATGCAGGCATGCTCATTGAAGCCATGCGCGTTCCACTTGACCTGCTGCAAGCGCTCCTCCACGCAGTTTTGGATGCCTTGGAGGGTTTAAGGCGATCCAAAATAGGAGGCAACGGGTTGAACACATGACCAAGCGCCATGGCTGATTTTTGCCCATCTCACTGCCTCAAGGCAGTTCATGGCATAGCTGAGCTGAGCCTGCTGCAACGCTACATGGAGAAGCACGGTGCCACCAGCGTGGATTTTCACACCGCCTGCCTTCTCGCAAGGACCCGCTGCATCAACAGCCCTCTTTGATGTGCCAGGCCTCTTGCCACACTGTTGTCGCCACCGCCTGAGCACGCAGAGAGCCCAGCATTGGCCTCTCTTGTCACTCGTTGCGTGCACACCGTGCACCGTGGCGATCGCCTCTCCCGATCATCTCGATGCTCGCGGAAGCCGTATAGGCGTTTTTGGCTGTGAGCCATGTGGGCCCAGAACCCACTGTTGTAAATGTTGTTTCAACGTGGCTCTGGCCTTCTAGCATGTGCGCGGCATGTTTGGGCATATGTGACTGACCATGACCATAGAATTTCACAGTGTGGTCAATGTTGACAACTCACAACACGAGTCACAAATGGACAGAGGAGGAAACAATGGTTTGAGAAGACTGGTTGTTCACTAGCAAGTACAAAGACGTTCAGTACGCAGTGGCACGGTGTGGCTACCATGCACAATGACCAATATGTCACTGATCATCACCAAAGAGTTCCACTATGGGTGGTCAATGTTGACAACTCAAAATACGAGTCACAAATGGTCAGAGGGAGAAACATTGGTCTGGAAACACTAGGTATCATCTAGCTAGTACAAAGAACTTGAATACGTAGTTGCACGTTGTGGCTACCACACACAATGACCAACAAAAGTAGGCATATGTCACTGATCATGACCAAAGAATTTCACTATGTGTGGTCAACGTTGACATCTCATATTACAAGTCACAAATGGTCAGAGGGGGAAAAACTGGTTTTGGACCACTAGGTATCGACTAGCAAGTACACTGACCTTCAATAAGTAGTGGCAGGATGTGGCTACCATGCATAACAATCAACCAAAGTAGGCATATGTCACAGCACATGACCAAAGAATTTCACTTTGTCTGGCCAACGTTGACAACTCATATCACGAGTCACAATTGGTAAGAGTGGGAAACAATGGTTTGGAAACACTCTGTATTGTCTACCAAGTACAAAAAGACCTTCAATAAGTAGTGGCACGCTGTCAATACCATGCACAATGACCAACCAAAGTATGCACTTGTCACTGACCATGACCAAAGAAAATCCACTATGTCTGGTCAATGTTGCCAACTCATAACATGAGTCACAAATAGTGAGAGGGGGAAACAATGGTTTGGGAACACTAGTTATCGACTATAAAGTACAAAGATCTTCAATAAAAAGTGGCACAATGTGGCTACAATGCGCGATGACCAACCAAATGAGGCATATGTCACTGACTATGACAAAATAGTTTCAATTTGGTTGGTCAACATTTACAAGTCTCAATTCGAGTCACAAAATCCCCGAAGGGGGAAAGAAGGTTTGGAAATAACTGTTATCTACTAGCAAGTACAAAGGCCTTCAATAAGTAGTGGCACGGTGTGGATACCAAGCATAATGACCAACCAAATTAGGCATATGTCAGTAACCATGGTCAAAGAATTTCAATGTGCGTCAACAATAACAACTCATATTTTGAGTTACAATTGGTCATAGGGGGCAAAAAATGTTTGGGAATACTATTTATAAAGTACCAAGTACAAAGACCTTCAATAAGTCGTGGCACGGTGTGCGTACCATGCACAACGACGATCCAAAGTAGGCATGTTTCACTGACCATGACCAAAGAATTCCACAACGTGGGGCCAACGTTGAAAACTCATAACATGAGTAACAAATAGCCAGAGGGAGGAATAATGGTTTGGGTACACTAGCTGTTGACTAGAAATTAGAAATGCCTTCAATAAGCAGTGGCATGGTGTGAGTACCATGCACAATGACCAGCCAAAGTAGGCAGATGTCACTGAACATGACCAAAGAAATCGACTATTTGTGGTCAACATATACAATCCATAACACAAGTCACAAATGGTCAGAGGGGGAAACAACGGGCTGAGAATACTAGTCATTGTCTTGCAAGTACATAGACCTTCAATAAGTAGTTGCACACTGCGGCTACCATGCGCAATGACCAACCAAAGTAGGAATATGTCACTGATCAAGACCAAAGAATTTCACTATGATGGGTCAACGTTCTCAACTCAAAACACGCATAAAAAATGGTCATAAATGAAAAAAAATGTATTGGGAACAATAGGTATTGTCTAGCAAGTACAGAAACCTTCAATAAGCAGTGGCACGTTGTGGCTACCATGCACAATGACCTACCAAAGTAATCATATGTCACTGACCATTACCAAAGTATTCCACTGTGTATGGTCAACGTTGATAACCCATAATACGAGTCAGAAAAGGTCAGAGGGGGAAACAATGGTTAAGGAATACCATTTATTGACTAGTAAGTACAAAGAACTTCAATAAGTAGTGGCACAGTGTGGTTACTATGCACAATGACCAACCAAAGTAGGCATTTGTCACTGACCACGACCAAAGAACATCAGTATGTGTGGTCAATGTTGACAACCCATAACAAGAGTCACGAATGGTAAGAGGGGAAACAATGGTTTGGGAATACTAGTTATCAACTAGTAAGTAGAAAGGCCATCAATAAGTGATTGCAGAGTCTGGCTACCATGCACAATGAAGAACAAAAGTAGGCATACGTCATAGATCATGACCAAGAAATTTCACTATGTGTGGTCAACGTTGACATTTCACATTACGAGTCACAAATGGTCAGCAGGGAAAACAATGAGTGCAGAATACTAGGTAACATCTAGCAAGTACAAAGACCATCAGTAAATAGTGGTACGGTGTGGCTACCATGCACAATGACCAACCAAAGTAGGCATATGTCACTGACCATGACCAGCTAATTTCACTATGATGGGTCAACGTTCTCAACTTCTAACACGAGTCACAAATGCTCAGAGGAGGAAGCAATGTGTTGGGAACAGGAGGTATCATCTGGGAAGTACAAAGACCTTCAATAAGTGGTGGCACGTTTTGGCTACCATGCACAATGACCAACTAAAGTAGGCATATGTAACTGACCATGACCAAAGAATTCCACTGTGTGTGGTCAACGTTGACATTCCATAATACGAGTTACAATTGATCAGAGGGTGAAACAATGGGAAAGGGATCCTAGTTCTTGACTACCAAGTACAAAGACCTTTAATCAGTAGAAGCACAGTGTGGCTACCATGCACAATGACCAACCAAATCAGGCATATGTCACTAACCACAACCAAAGAAGTTCACTATGTGTGGTCAACATTGACAACTCAAAACACGAGTCACAAATAGAAAGAGGATAACACAATGATTTGAGAATAACAGTTGTTGAATAAAAATCACAAAGACCTTCAGGACGTAGTGGCAAGGTGTGGAAACCATGCATAATAACCAATCAAAGTTTGATTATGTCACTGATCATGACCAAAGAGTTCCACTATGGGTGGTCAATACTGACAACTCATAATACGAGTCACAAATGGTCAGAGGGAGAAAAAATGGTTTGGAAACACTAAGTATTATCTTGCTAGTACAAAGAACTTCAATGAGCAGTTGCACGGTGTGGTTACCATGCACAATGACCAACAAAAGTAGGCATATGTTGCTGTTCATGACCAAAGAGATTCACTTTGTGTGGTCAACGTTGACAACTCATATTAGGAGTCAAAATTGGTCAAAGGGGGAAACAATGGTTTGGGAAAATGAAGTATTGATTACAAGTAGCAAGTACAAAGACCTTCAACAATTAGTGGCATGCTGTGGCTACCATGCACAATGACCAACCACAGTAGGCATATGTCATTTACTATAACTAAATAGTTTCACTATGGGTGGTCAACGTTGATAGCTCATAAAACGAGTCACAAATGGTCAGATGGAGAAACAATGGTTTGGGAACACTTGGTATCAACTAGCAAGTACAAATACCTTCATAAGGAGTGGCACAATGTGGCTACCATGCACAAAAATCAACCAAAGGGGGCATATGTCACTGCCCATGACCAAAGAATTTCACATTGTGTGGCCAACGTCGACAGCTCATAACACGGGTCACAAATGGTAAGAGTGGTTAAAAATAGTTTGGAAACACTATGTATCGTCTACCAAGTACAAAGAACCTCAATAAGTAGTGGCACGCTGTGGCTACCATGCACAATGACCAACCAAAGTAGGCAATTTTCACTGACCATGACCAAATAAATTCCACTATGTCTGGTCAATGTTGACAACTCATAACACGAGTCACAAATGGCATAGGGGGGAAACAATAGTTTGGGAACACTAGTTATTGACTAGAAAGTACAAATATCTTCAATAAGTAGTGGCACGGTGTAGCTACCATGCACAATGAACAACCAAAGCAGGCATATGCCACTGACCATGACCAAAAGAGTTTCACATTGTGTGGTCAACGTTGACATTTCACAATACGCGTCACAAATGGTCAGAGGGTGAAAGAATGGTTTGGGAATACTAGTTATCAACTAGCAAGTACAAAAGACCTTCAATAAGTAGTGGCACGCTGTGGCTACCATGAACAATGACCAACCAAATTAGGCGTATGTCACTGATCATGACCAAAGAATTCCACTATGTGTGGTCGACGTTGACAACCCATAGCACAAGTCACAAATGGTCAGAGGGGAAAACAGTGGTTTGGCCATACTAGGTATCATCTAGCAAGTACAAAGACCTTTGTGAAGTTGTGATATGATGTAGCTACCATACTAAATGACCAATCACAGTAGGCATATGTCACTGACTATGACCAAAGAATTTCACTGTGATGGGTCAACATTGAAAACTCATAAAACAAGTCACAAATGGTCAGAGGGGAAAAAAAATGGTTCGGGAATACTTGTTATCAACTAGCAAGTACAAAGGCCTTCAATGAGTATTGGTATGGTGTGGCTACCATGCACAATGACCAACCAAATTAGGCGCATGTCACTGACTATGTCAAAATAGTTTCACTGTATGTGGTCAACGTTGACAACTCATAAGGCAAGTCACACATGCTCAGAGGGGGGAACAATGGTTTAGGAACAATAGTTGTGGACTAGGAAGTAGGAAGACCTCCTTTACGTAGCAACACGGTGTGGCTACCATGCACAATGACTAACCAAAGTAGGCATATGTCACTGATCATGACCAACAAGTTCCACTATTGGTGGTCAACGTCGGCAACTCATGATTCGAGTCACAAATGGTGAGAGGGATACAATGGTTGGAAACACTATGGATCATTTGGGAAGTACAAAGGCCTTCAATAAGTAGAGGAAAGGTGTGGCTACCATGCAAAATGACTAACCAAAGAAGGTACATGTCATTGATCATGACCAATGCATTTCACTATGTGTAGTCAACGTTGGCAGTCCATGTTACGAGTCACAAATGGCCCTGGGCAAAACGATGGTCTGGGAACAATAGGCACTGACTAGCAAGAACACAGACCTTTAACAAGTAGAGGCACACTGTGGCTACCATCCACAATGACCAACCTGTCGGAATATTGAAGTGAACACTAACATAATCCCTCGGATTATACGAGCCCTGAATAAGGTTCAAGTTCCGTACCAAACAGGGGGCACAAGCCTTCACTATTGTAACTCCAGCATACAGGCTCTGCTTCAATTCCCTCCGCTGGTTGTCAGGATAACGGACACCACTAGCTACATTGCTTGTCGGTCTTGAGCCAATAATGGTGGAACAAGCCGCCCATCTCTTCACATCAGAAGACCTCTACTCCATCCACATCCCTCCCACCAACTTCATCCTCCTCCACTCTGCCAGATTCTCTTCTTAGCATCAGCCTCTCACCGTGTTAACTCCTCCTTTACAGTTCTCCTCTGCCTTGTCTTCATCCTCCACCGCCTCATCAGCGTTATCTGGATCCGCTTTCAAACATTCTGCATCATCATCCGCATTCTTCAGAAGCGCACGAGGTCTTGCCCCTGTGTACACTCTATCATCAATTATTCCTCCACCATCACCTTTATCATTTATTCAACACAAGGATCCACCTGGTTGTATCGTCCTCTTTGCGACAGCCTGCACCCATGCCGAGTCTTCCACAGCGCACGGGGCTTGCCATTGCGCCCACACTTTGATATCATCTTTCTCCATCATCATTAGTAGCTTCAGCATCTATGACTGGTACAAGGATGAGCACGAGAATGGTGGCTCAAGCCAGTGAATGGTGGAGCACGCCAAAGAACGGTGGAGCAAGTGATAGAGAGGTGAAGCAAGCCAGAGAAAGATGGAGCAAGCCAAATAAAGGCTGAGCAAGCCACATAAAGGAAGAGCAAGCCAGAGAAAGATGGAGCAGGCTAGAGAAAGGTGGATCAGATCAGAGAAAAATGGAGCAAGTCAGAGAAAGGTGGAGCAAGTCAGTGAACGGTGGAGCAAACCAGAGAAAGTGGAGCAGGCCAGAGAAAGATGGAGCAAGCCAGACAAAGGTGCAGCAAGCAAGAGAAAGGTAAAGCAAGCCATAGAAAGGAGGAGCAAGCCAGATAACAGTGGAGTGAGCCAGAGGACGGTGGAGCAATCCAGAGAACGGTGGAGCAAGCCATAGAAAGGTAGAGCAAGCCAGAGAAAGGTGGGGCAAACCAGAGAACGGTGGAGAAAACTACAGAACGGTGGAGCATGCCAGAGAAATATGGAGCAAGCCAGAGAAAGATGGAATAGGCCAGAGAAAGGTGGAGCAGGCCGGAGAAAGGTGGAACAGCTCAGAGAAATGTGGAGCAAGACAGAGAACAGTGGAGCAAGCCAGATATAACTCAAGGAAGCAAGAGAAAGGTGGATCAGGACAGAGAAATGTGGTGGAGAAAGCCAGAGAACGGTGGAGCAAGTAAGAGAACGGTGGAGCAAGCCAGAGAACAGTGGAGCAGGCCAGAGAACAGTGGAGCAAGCCAAAGATCATTGGAGCAAGCCAGAAAATGGTTAAGAAAGCAATACAGCACTTCAGCAAGCCAGAGAAAGGAGGAGCAAGCCAAAGAACAATAGAGCAAGCCAGAGAACGGTGGAGCAAGCCAGAAAAAGGATGATCAAGCCAGAGAAAGGTGGAGCAGGCCAGAGAAATGTGGAGCAGGCCAGAAAAAGGTAGAGCAAGCCAGAGAAAGATAAAGCAAGCAAGAGAATGGTGGACCAGGCGAGAGAAAGGTGGAGTATGCAAGAGAAAGCTGCAGCAAGCCAGAGGAAGGTGGAACAAGCCATAGAACATTAGAGCAAGCCAGAGAACAGTGCAGCAGGCCAGAGAAAGGTGGAGCAGGCAATAGAAAGATGGAGCAGACAATAGAAAGGTGTAGTAGGCCACAGAAAGTGGGAGAAAGCCAGAGAAAGATGGATTAGGCCACAGAAACTGGGAGAAATCCAGAGAAAGGTGGAGCAAGGAAGAGAACGGTGGAACAAGCCAGAGAACAGTGGAGCAAGCCTGGGAACAGTGGAGCAATCCAGAAAATGGTGGACCAAGCCAGAGAACGATGGAGCAAGGTAGAGAACAATAGAGCAAGCCAAACAAAGGTGGAGCAAGCCAAAGAACGGTGGAGCAAGCCAGAGAAAGGTGGAGCAAGCCAGAGAAAGGTGAAGCAAGCCAATGAGATTGGAGCAAGCCAGAGAAAGGTGGAGCAAGCAAGAGAAAGGTAGAGAAAGCCAGGGAAAGGTAGAACAAGCCAGAGAAAGGTGGAGCAAGCCAGAGAACGGTAGAGCAAGCCAGAGAAAGGTGAAGACAACCAGAGAAAGGTGGAGCAAGCCAGAGAAAGGTGGACCAAGCCAGAGAATGTTGGAGCAAGCCAGAGAACGGTGGAGCAAGCCAGAGAAAGGTGGAGCAAGCAAGAGAAAGTTGAACAAAGCGAGGGAAAGGTGGAGCAGGCTAGAGAAAGCTGGAGAAAGCAAGGGAAAGGTGGAGCAAGCCAGAGAATGGTGGAACAATCCAGAGAAAGGTGGAGCAAGACACAGAACGGTGGAGCAAGCCAGAGAAAGGTGGAGCAAGCAAGAGAAAGTTTGACCAAGCGAGGGAAAGGTGGAGCAAGCTAGAGAAAGATGGAGCAAGCAAGGGAAAGGTGAAGCAAACAAGGGAGAGGTAGAGCAAGCCGGAGAGAGTTGGAGCAAGACAGAGAAAGGTGGAGCAAGCCACAAAACGCTGAAGCAAGCCAGACATAGAAAGAGCAATCCAGAGAACAATGAACCAAGCCAGGAGCAAGCCTGATAAACGGTGGAGCAAGCCAAAGAACGGTGGAGCAAGCTAGTTAGAGGTACAGCAAGCAAGCAAAAGGTGGAGCAGGCCAGATAAAGGTGGAGCAAGACAGGGAAACATGGAGCAAGCAAGAGAAAGGTGGAGCAAGGCAGTGAAAGGTGGAGCAAGCCAGAGAACGGTGGAGCATGCAAGAGATTGGTGGAGCAAGCAAGAGAATGGTGGAGCAAGCCAGAAAACGGTAGAGCAAGCCAGAGAAAGGTGGAGCAGGCCAGAGAAAGGTGGATCAGGCCAGAGAACGATGAAGCAAGCCAGAAAAGAGTCGGGCAAGTCAGTGAACGGTGGAGCAAGCCAGATTGTGTTTGGAGCAAGCCACAGAAAGGTGGAGCAGGTCACGGAAAGGTGAAGCAAGCCAGAGAACGGTGGAGCAGGTGAGAGAAAGGTGGAGTAGGCCACAGAAAGGTGAACCAAGCCAGAGATAGGTGGAGCAAGGCAGAGAGCGGTGAAACAAGTCAGAGAATGGTGGAGCAAGTCAGAGAACGGTGGAGCAAGCCAGAGAAAGGTGGACCAAGCCAGAGAACAGTGGAGCAAGAAAGAGAAAGGTGGAGCAAGCAAGAGAAAGGTGGAGCAAGCCAGAGAATGGTGGAGCAAGCCACAGAAAGGCGGAACAAGCCAGATAAAGGTGGAGCAAGCTAGAGAACGGTGGAGCAAGCGAACGAATGGTGGAGCAAGCTAGAGAAGGTTGGAGCAAGCCACAGAAAGGTGGAGCAGGCCAGAAAGGGTGGAGCAAGTCAGAGAAAGGTGGAGCAAGCCAAAGAAAGGTGGAGCAATCCAGAGAAAGGTGACGCAAGTCAAAGACAGGTTGACCAAGCCAGAGAAAGGTGGAGCAAGCAAGGGAAAGGTGGAGCAAGCCAGAAAAGGTGGAGCAGGCTAGGGAAAGGTGGAGCAAGATAGGGAAAGCTGGAGTGCGCCAGAGAAAGGTCGAGCATACCAGAGAAATGTGGAGCAATTCAGAAAAAGGTGGAGCAAGCAAGAGAAAGATAGAGAAAGCCAGAGAATGGTCTAGCAAGCCAGAGAAAATTGGAGGAAGCCACAGAACAGTGGAGCAAATCAGAGAAAGGTAAAGCAAGCAAGCGAAAGGTGCAGCAAGCCAGACAAAGGTTGAGCAAGGCAGAGAAAGGTGGAGCAAGCTAGGGAAAGGTGAAGCAAGCCTGGAAAAGGTAGAACATGCCAGAGAACAGTGGAGCAAGCTAGAGAACGGTGGTGCAAGCCAGGGAGAGGTGGAGCAAGCCAGAGAAAGGTAGACCAAGCCAGGGAAACTTGGATCAAGCCAGAGAAAGGTGGTGCAAGCCAGAGAAAGGTGGGGCAAGCCACACAAAGGTGGAGCAAGCCAGCGAACAGTGGAAAAATCCAAAGAAAGGTTGAGCAAGCCAGAGAAAGGTGAACCAAACCAGAGAAAGGTGGAGCAAGCCAGAGAAAGGTGGAGTAAGCAAGAGAGCGGAGGAGCGAGCCAAAGAGAGGTGAAGCAAGCCTGAGAAAGGTGGAGCAAGCCAGAAAACGGTGGAGCAAGCCAGGGAAAGCTGGTGCAAGCCAGAGAAACGTAGAGCAATCCAGGGAAAGATGGAGTAAGCCACTGAAAGGTGGAGCAAGCTAGAGGAAGGTGGAGCAAGCCAGGAAAAGCTGGAGCAAGCCTGAGAAAGGTGGAGGACGCAAGAGAAAGGTGGAGCAAGCCAGAAAAGGTTGGACCAATGTAGGGCAAGGTGAAGCAAGCCAGAGAAAGGTGGAGCAAGCCAGAGAATGGTGGAACAAGCCAGCGAATGGTGAGTCATGCTAGGGAACGGTGCAGCAAGCCAGCTTACGGTGGAGCCAGACAAGTTAAGCTGGAGCAAGCCAGAAAAGGGTGGAGCAAGCCAGCGAAAGTTGGAGCAAGCCAGAGAAAGTTTGAGCATACCAGAGGAAAGTTGATCAAGACAGAAAAAGGTGGAGTAAGCTAGGAAAAGGTGATGTAAGCCAGAGAAAGGTGGAGCAAGCCAGTGAACGTTGGAGCAAGCCAGGGAAAGGTGGAGCAAGCCAAGGTGAGGGGGAGCAAGCCAGAGAAAGGTGGAGCAAGCCAAGGAAACGTGGAGCAAGCCACAAAACGATGGAGCAAGCCAGGAAAAGGTTGAGCAAGAAAGAGAAAGGTGGAGCAAGCCAGAGAACGGTGGAGCAAGCCAAAGAAAGATGGAGCAAGCCAGAGAAAGGTGGAAAGAACCAGAGAAAGGTGGAGCAAGCCAGAGAAAAGTGAAGCAAGCCCGGGAAATATGGAGCAAGCCAATGACAGTGGAGCAAGCAAGAAAAAGGTGGAGGAAGCCAAGGAGAGGTGGAGCAAGCCAGGGAAAGGTAGACCAAGCCAGGGAAACGTGCAGCAAGCCAAGAAAACATGGAGCAAGCCATGGAAAGGTGGAGCAAGCCAGAGAAAGGTGGAGCAAGTCAGAGAAAGGTGGAGCAAGCCAAAAAACGGTGAAGCAATCAAAAGAAAGGTGGAGCAAGCCAGAGAAACGTGGAACAAACCAGAGAAAGGCGGAGCAAACCAGAGAAAGGTGAAGCAAGCCAGAGAACGGTTGAGCAAGCCAAAGAGAGGTGGAGTAAGCAAGAGAAAGGTGTAGCAAGCCAGAGAACGGTGGAACAAGCCAGGAAAAGATGGAGCAAGCCAGAGAAAGGTGGAGCAGGACAGGGAAAGGTGGAGGAGGCCAGAGAACGGTGGAGCACGCCAGAAAATGGTGGAGCAAGCCCGAGAACGGTGGAGCAAGCCAGAGTGTGGTTGAGCAAGCCAGAGAACGGTTGAGCAAGCCAGAGAGCGTTGGAGGAAGCCAGAGAATGGTGGAGCAAGCTAGAGAACAGCTGAGTAGGCCATCGAAAGGTTGAGCAACCCAGAGAAAGGAGAAGGAAGCCAAAGAACGACAGAGCAAGCCAGAGAATGGTGGAGCAAGCTAGAGAAAGGTGGAGCAAGCCAAAGAAAGGTGAAGCAGACCAGAGAAATGTGGAGCAGGCCCAAGAAAGGTAGAGCACGGCAGAGAAAGTTGAAGCAAGCCAGAGAACGTTGGAGCAGGCGAGAGAAAGGTGGAGTAGGCCAGAGAACGGTAGAGCAAGCCAAAGAATAGTGAAGCAAGTCAAAGAACGGTGGAGCAGGCCAGAGAAAGGTGGATCAAGTAAGATAAAGGTGGATCAGGCCATAGAAGTAGAGCACAGAAAGTTGGAGCAAGCCACAGAAAGGTGGAGCAAGGCAGAGAACAGTGGAACAAGCCAGAGAATGGTGGAGCAAGCCTCAGACTGGTGGAGCAAGCTATCAAGATGGAATCCGCATTGTGCAGTCCCGACTTTTGTTTGATCGTCTCTAGTGGTTCACGTCTACTGTTTTGGGCAAATCTGTGACTGAGTGTGAGCTTTCTGGTCGCCTCACGCTATGTGAGCAGGAATTGAGAGACAGTCAGTTTGCAAAGGGAATAACGTCGTTTTGCGCTGGTTTTTGAACATGGACATGATGAAAACATTTATAGGGCTAGTCATGAGTTTTCAACGCACCAAACTGCTTGCGATTCGGCCCAGCGTAGCTCAAGTTATGCTTGCCGAAGCGTAGGTCTCACCCACCACAGAAGCCTGACGCCGCCACTCGCCGTGGCACCTTCGTTCACGTGCGAAGCGCCTTTCCCAAGGTGCACATCCCATTGCACATGGTGTGGGTTTCCCCTGCACTGTTTCCATGTACCCTACCCACTTTTGGGTCGTGTTTGGTGATGGGGTGTGACGAGATTCGAAACCTGTCCGTGGACCTGCAGTCAGAGTTTTGACTAAGTCCCTGAGTAACAAAACGTACTACTGCGTTTAAGACTCCGAACCAGGTTTTCGGCTAAGTCCCTCAGTAACAACCTGCACTACTGGATCCGATGGATGATCTGTTGAAATAGTATGCACCTTGTCCACTGCCTAGCTGGCTAGCTACACATACAGACAAGGCATGCACTGCTCTATGGAGTATGTCCCCTACGTCTGTTTTGAGATGGGCCAGGAAGGCACTGCCCATAATGGGTATGTCCCCTGTGCCTCATCATAGGAGCCATACCTTTTTGGCTTGGTTGATTAGGCACCGGAGTCTCAAACCAGAGGTCGCGGGTTCAAACCCCGCGACGGCCGCAATTTTTTTTGTGGCCAAAACTGGGACAGGAAGCTTCTAGGAAGCTTACTAGAGCCTGCCTTGAGGATGACACTTGGCGGTCTAAGGACGCGCCAAGTAGGAATGTAGGTTGAGGTTGGCTCCAGTGGAGCCACTACAAGCAGAAGCTTTAGCAAAGCTCTGCAAGTATAAAAGCCTGTACCTTGCATGCATCCATTTACAGTGCTTGCCTTTGAGACTCCTCACAGAGTGTCCAACCAAAGGTAGACACTAAAGACCAACATGCGGACTTCGTGAGGTTGCAAACCAAACGAACCTAAAGTGTGGATCCCTCGTTCCAGGGTGATATGTTATCTTGGTTGCAATACCAAGAGCGGTTGGCGGCCTCCCATGTCGGGACCCGTTTTCTAGACCGTTGCTATCCGGCGCATTGACAAAGGGTTATGGGCCCACACTTCTGGTTCTAAGGCACGCTTCCAAGACCGACTATCGCGTGGTCTTGCAGGGCGCACAGGTACAACAGGGACACGGCCATCAGAGGCTCCATCTGCTCCCTCGGCTCCATTGGCTTCTTCAGGTAGGGTGCATGCACGTGGCGGACTAGGGGACGAGGAATCGCTCTGTCCATGTTGGACAAGACCCTCGAGCCCCAACGGGATTTAGCTCTACCCCTTTTTAGAAAGTGGTACGACCCCGAGTCCGTTCTCTCACGACGGCACCATCGCCTTAGGCGATCATCGGCGGGAGGGGTATGCAACGGAATCAACTGCACCTTTGACAACGGTCGCAGTCAGCAGCCTCATCAGCCTCATCGGCCTNAAGGTGGTACAACCCCGAGTCCGTTCTCTCACGACGGCACCATCGCCTTAGGCGATCATCGGCGGGAGGGGTATGCAACGGAATCAACTGCACCTTTGACAACGGTCGCAGTCAGCAGCCTCATCAGCCTCATCGGCCTTAACGAAGCAGAGTAGCAGCGAAGCAGAGAAGACGAGCAACCGTAAGAAATGGCGGATCCGACTCCAGCCCGCCTTGAGGCGGGTATGTCCAAATTCAGGGGGACAGGTTTTCCCTTGTGGAAATGGAAGTTTGAGATTGTCATGAACGTGCGTGGCTACCTTGACATCCTAAAAGGGACCAAGATAGCACCAGCCAATGCGACCGTGACGACGCATGCGGCTGACCTTGCAGCATGGACGATGAAGAACAACATGGCTCTCGCCATTCTTATGATGTCCATCAACAAGACTCAACACTCCCACATCATAGGATGCACGTTGCCTGCCGAGGCCTACGCAAAACGTGCACGCGTGCATCAATCGAATGCCCTAGCAAACCGACTCTTCATCTTTCAACGGTTGATGTCGATGAGGGTAAGCGAAGGAGAATCGATACCCGCATTTTTGCAGTCGTTCGACAACGTGTTGCAAGAGGTCCAGCAAATGGAATGGAATCTCGACTCCAACATGCGTGCCATGATCCTTCTAATGGCGTTGCCGGAAAGCTGGGGGTCCTTGATCACCGTATTTGGCGGTTGGAAGGAGGCAGATCTGACGTACGAGGCTGTCGCCGAACACGTCTGCAACGAGTCCATGCGACGCAGTGGCGCCGAGACAAACATCTCAGCCTATGCCTCTCGCTTTTGTAGACAAAGTGCAAGCTCTCGCTCCAGTCAAGGCAACTGCGGAAGCGGTGGCGGTGGAGGGAAAGGCAATGGTGGCGGGAAGAGTTCCAAGAAGCCCGGCAACTGTCACAACTGTGGCAAGGCTGGGCACTGGGCTAGGGACTATCGTAGTCCCAAGAGAGAAGGCGGGAACAAAGGTGGAAAGGAGAAGAAGGAACTCACCAACATGATGGCTAGGGGGCTGCCCATGAAGGGCGCAGCGATCCTTAGGCCCGGGACATTCGCCCTTGACTCGAGCACCAACCACCACTCATCAAAAGAGAAGGGTGGATTTGTCTCCATGGCCGAATCTGTCATGCGCATCAAGTGTGCAAACAGTGGCATCGTCCAAGCCATGGGCGAAGGGGACAAGGTGATCACGTTCAACGTGAATGGTGCAGAGAAGGCAGTCAACCTTCAAAAGGTGGTGTACATGCCCTCCTTTGCAGCCAACTTGCTGTCCGTCTCACAAATCACCGACAACAACATGACAGTGGTGTTCACCAACAAGGAAGCGGTGGCCCTAAAAAACGAGGACATCCAGATTTTGTACACCAAAGACGACCTCATGCTTCAAGTTCCAAGAGTCGACGGCCTCTACGTGCATCAAACCAAAGTCACCAAGGCGTCGGATGAGGGACTCACACGTGCCACCAAGACAGTGGCACCGAAGCCGAAGGATGCACCACTGGCGACCGCTGCGGCCGCCACATCAACCAAGGACACAGATGCTGAGCTGTGGCACCGGCAATTTGGCCACGTGGCCAACAGCACGCTGCAAAGGATGCAAGAGCAAGAGGTAGTCCACGGAATGGAAGGGTGCACTATGAAGCATGGCGAAGGGTGTACATTGTGTGAACCATGCCTCTAAGCGAAGGCAAAGAAGAAGTCGTTTGGGAGAGGAGGTCAACGAACGGAGCACGTCTTGGAACTGATACACAGTGACGTGTGTGGACCCTTCTGTACACCGTCTAACGGAGGAAGCAAGTACTTCCTGACCTTCATTGACGACCACAGCTGCAAGTTATGGATCTACTTCCTCAAAACGAAGGGAGAGGTCAAGGAGAAGCTCCTCGAGTTCGTCGCCATGGTGGAGCGGCAAACGTCCAAGAAGGTGAAGGCGCTCCGAAGTGACAACGGGGGTGAGTACGAGGCATGCAAGCCTTGGCTCAAGCATCATGGCATCCGCCACGNCTCGCTTTTGGGCTGAAGCAGCAACAACGGCTTGCTACCTCTTGAACCTCACACCAGCGACCGCCTTGCGGAAGCGTGGAAAGGAGCAGGACAAGCAGCTGAAGACCCCACAGGAAGCATGGTCGGGAAAGAAACCCAACGCATCTCATCTGAAGGTGTTCGGGTCAACTGCATGGGTGAAGATCCAGTCGGGAGAAGGTGGAGGCAAGCTCGATGCACGCTCGAAGAAGCGCATCATGGTTGGGTACGACACGTCACACAAAGCCTATCGGCTTTGGGACCAGGCAACAGGCAAGCTCGTGAGGAGCCGCGACGTTGTGTTTGACGAACGTACCCTTGGAAAGGGAGAGCTGCTGGACCCGACCCTCACTCCCAAAGCGGGAGAGTGGATAGTGTTGCTTGATTTTGGAGACCAAGCACCTGACAACTGGCTCGCCTTGCCAGCAGGTGGTGGGAATGGGAGAGTGGCTGCGGAGGATGATGCAGCATCTGACATGGACGCGGATACCGAGGCGTCCGAGGCTTCCGAGTCTGACTTGGAGTCTGACGACTCTTCTGACGACGACGACGACGACAAACCACCGCCTGTGGAAGNGCGGGAGAGTGGATAGTGTTGCTTGAGTCCGGAGACCAAGCACCCAACAACTGGCTCGCCTTGCCAGCAGGTGGTGGGAATGGGAGAGTGGCTGCAGAGGATGATGCAGCATCTGACATGGACGCGGATACCGAGGCGTCCGAGGCTTCCGAGTCTGACTTGGAGTCTGACGACTTTTCTGACGACGACGACGACGACAAACCACCGCCTGTGGAAGCACCAGCACCAAAGCAAGAAGCGGCACCACTACCCCGGCGCAGTTTGCGACCAAAGAGAGCACCTTTGCGGTATGAGGATGATTGGACCGGCCTTAGCTGGTCGTGCATGGCTCAGGGAGAGCCATCCACAGTGGCGGAGGCCATGAATGGCCCAGATGCGGCCAAGTGGAAGGAGGCAGTGGATAGCGAGCTCGCATCCATTGCCGAGAACGGCACGTGGGTGCTGGTGGATAGACCCGACAAGGCCCACGTGGTGGGATCCAAGTGGGTCCTCTGAGTGAAGAAGAACCAAGACGGCAACATCGACAAGTTCAAGGCAAGGGTAGTGGCTAAGGGGTTCTCTCAACGCCCGGGCTCCGAGTACAATGAGACGTTCGCGCCCGTCGTGACCTTTGCCTCCATCCGCTCTCTCCTTGGCATTACTGCCGCAAAGAACTTGGAGATACACCAGATGGACATCAGGACAGCTTTCCTTTATGGGAAGCTTGACAAGGAAGTGCTGATGGAGGTGCCCGAAGGAGTCGAAGCTCCCAAGGGCAAGGTGTGCAAGTTGGTGAAAGCGCTCTACGGGCTGAAACAAGCCCCAAGGATGTGGTACAAAGAGATGGACGGTTTCATGACCAGCATCTCCTTCGCGCATTGCCAGAATGACCCGAGCATGTACGTGCGCGATGATGGGAGGGGGCTGATGCTAGTTGCACTGTACGTGGATGATCTGATCATCTGCTCGTCTTCGGTCGAGCTGCTGGATGGGCTGAAGTCTGACCTCAGCAAAAGGTTCAAGATGAAGGACATGGGTCCTCTCGAGTACTACCTCGGGATTGCCATCCATCGCAACCGAGTAGCAGGCACCATCAAACCCAACCAAACCAAATACATTGGTGAGGTGCTGAAGCGCTACCACATGGAAGACTGCAAACCTGTCAGCACCCCAATGACGACTGACACAAAGCTGAAGGCCTCCATGTCGCCAAGCAATGAAGCAGAACAAAGGGAGATGCAAGACATCCCCTACCAGTCCGCCGTGGGTTGCATTATGTACACCATGGTAGGGACTCGTCCGGACATCTGCTATGCTGTGGGACAAGTGAGCAGATTCGTGGCCAACCCTGGGCCACAACATTGGCAGGCAGTCAAGTGCATCTTGCGCTACCTACAGAAGACACGTCACATGGGCCTCGTTCTTGGAGGCCAAGAAGGAACGGACCCCCTTTGTCTGAAATGCTACACCGACGCTGACTGGGGAGGAAATCTCGACGACAGGAAATCCACCTCTGGATACGTGTGTATCTTGAATGGCACTGCCATCTCATGGGCCAGCAGGAAGCAGGATTGTGTTTCCGTGTCCACGGCTGAGGCAGAGTACGTTACTTTGTCTGAGGTGTGCAAGGAGACTCAATGGCTCCGCAACCTGCTTGGCGAAATGACAGTGCCACAGAAAGACGCCACGATCGTACCTGTGGACAACATGAGCACCATCTCGATGGCTGAAGACGAGATCATCTCCCGGCAAATGAAGCACATCGACATACGTTACCACTACTGACGTGACCTGGTCATGAAGAACGTGGTGGACTTGCAGCACTGCGGAACAAAGAGCATGCTTGCTGACTGCATGACCAAGCCGCTGGACAGCGACTTGCATTATGCAGGCATTCGTGGATTCGGCATAAGGAGTGCGGCAGAGGAAGGGTGAGCTCCAAGGCATTGATGGAGCCGAGCAAGGGACAGATGGACAGAGGTGCAAGGGAGAGATTTGTTGAAATAGTATGCACCTTGTCCACTGCCTAGCTGGCTAGCTACACATACAGACAAGGCATGCACTGCTCTATGGAGTATGTCCCCTAGGTCTGTTTTGAGATGGGCCAGGAAGGCACTGCCCATAGTGGGTATGTCCCCTGTGCCTCATCATAGGAACCATACCTTTTTGGCTTGGGCCACCGGAGTCTCAAACCAGAGGTCGCGGGTTCAAACCCCGCGACGGCCGCAATTTTCTTTGTGGCCGAAACTGGGACAGGAAGCTTCTAGGAAGCTTACTAGAGCCTGCCTTGAGGATGACACTTGGCGGTCTAAGGACGCGCCAAGTAGGAATGTAGGTTGAGGTTGGCTCCAGTGGAGCCACTACAAGCAGAAGCTTTAGCAAAGCTCTGCAAGTATAAAAGCCTCTACCTTGCATGCATCCATTTACAGTTCTTGCCTTTGAGACTCCTCACAGAGTGTCCAACCAAAGGTAGACACTAAAGACCAACATGCGGACTTCGTGAGGTTGCAAACCAAAGGAACCTAAAGTGTGGATCCCTCGTTCCAGGGTGATATGTTATCTTGGTTGCAATACCAAGAGCGGTTGGCGGCCTCCCATGTCGGGACCCGTTTTCTAGACCGTTGCTATCCGGCGCATTGACATGATCCACCTGATCAGGCGGATCATCCACCGGACGCCTTCGCAGGCCTATTGGAGCATTTTCTCCACATCGTAGTTTTGTTACTCGATCCGGTCGATTATCGACCGGATTTCGAGTCGCATCCGGCTCCCAGAGCCGCTGCGCGCACCCCAACTTTGGAAGGCCATATCTCCCTCGATACTTGTCCGATTCCGGCAAAAACAACTTCCACCGGATTCAGAAACTCGTCAAATTTCAGGGGCAATCCTCCATTCTAGGATCCAAGCAATTGTCAAGTCGCCAAATCTGCCGGAGCGGCGTTACATTCTGGCGGCTCGTCAGCGCCTCCCGGCGCTGCACTTGGACATGCGGAGGGGCAATTTTTCAACATTCTCCCCCTTGCACCTGCCATGCCCGCTGCTCTTGCTTGCTCTCACTCATCTTTCGCTGCGCCCTCTAGCCCGTCATAGCTGGTCATCCCAAGTCCGGCCACGCTCATCGCGTGCCGGTCCGCGGGTTGCGCTTTGGTGAAGCAATCCGCAAGCATGTTGTGCGTGCTGCAGTTGTATAGCACCACCTGCCCCTTCTTGACCATGTCCCGTGCGTAGTGATAACGCACGTCGATGTGCTTTGTCCTCTTGTGTTGTGTCGGGTGGTTGGTCAAAGAGATGGAGCCGGTGTTGTCCTCTTGCACCACTGTAGGCTCCAACTGCGGCATGCCCAACTCCCCCAGCAAATTGCAAAGCCACACCGCCTCCTTGACCGCCTCCGCCAGCACGATGTACTCTGCTTCCACTGTGGAGGAGGCAAGGCAGTCCTCCTGTTGCACCACGAGACCGCTACACCGGCGAGGAAGAACACGTAGCCAGATGTGGACTCCCGCTTGTCCACATCCCCAGCATAGTCTGCATCTGTGTAGCATACCAGACTCAAAGGGTCCACCTGCCCTTTGCCGTCGAACCTCAGGCGCGCGTGCCGCGTCACATGCAGGTAGCAGAGGATGCGCTTGACTGCCTGCCAGTGTAGTGGCCGTGGATCGGCCACGTGCCTGCTCACTTGGCCCACCGCGTAGGCCAGGTCCGGTCGAGTCGCCACCATGGCGTACATGAGGCTGCCCACCGCCAATTGGTACGGCATCTTTGCCATGTCCTCCCGCTCTTCTTCTGTTGGCGGCACCATTACCGCACTCAGTTTACAAGTCGTGGAGACAGGACTAAACACTGGTTTGCAGTCCTCCATGCCGTACCGCTTCAGCACCTCGGCCACGTAGTTTGCCTGTCCCAGCTCAAGCGTGCACACCCTCCGGTTCCGCGTAATGCTCACCCCGAGGTAGAACTCCAGCTCCCCCATGTCCGACATCTGGAACGTGCTGCTCAGCTGCTCTTTCAACTGTTGTAGGCTCGGCAGGTCTGAGGATCACAAGATCAGATCATCCACGTAGAGTGCGACAAACTAATGGAGCTTCTTACAGCGCTGCACTTACACACTGTGATCCTCCTCACACCGCTTGAAGCCGAGTTGTGCCATGAAGCTGTCCATCTGTTGGTGCCAGCATCGAGGCGCTTGTTTTAGCCCGTACAAGGACTTCCGCAGCTTGCACACGTTGCCCTTTGGCACCTCCACCCCCTCCGGCACCTCTATGTAGATTTCCTTTTCGATGATGCCATTGAGGAAGGCCGTCTTTACGTCCATTTGGTGGAGCTCCATGTCCTTCGCAGCCGCCACCGCAAGGATCGTCCGGATGCTTGTGATCTTGGCGACGGGGGTGAACGTCTCATTGTAGTGCTCGCCCTTACGCTGTGCGTACCCCTTCGCCACGAGCCACGCCTTGCACTCGTCGACCACTCCTTTCTTTGTGAACTTGGTCTTGAAGACCCACTTGGAGCCGATGACCTTGGTGTCTTTCGGCCTGTCAACCAGCTGCCACGTGTTGTTTTAAGCAATGGACGCCAACTCTGACTTGATGGCAGCGTCAAACGGCTCCCCCTCGGGCCGCGCAAGCGCCTCTTGCACAGTCGTCAGTTCCGTTGATGCAGCCAGCATGCACCGCGTCATGCGGATCCATCAACCAGTGCCTTCGTCGAAACGCTTCCCCGCTCTCCACTGCCTTCCGCTGCGGCGCGCCAGTCTTGGCGGCGTCTTGTCGCTCTGTTGCAATCCTTCTGATTGAGCCCGCTCCAGTGAATCATCGTCCGGACGGCTTCCAGAGGATTCTTCCTGCTCCGATGAACCATCAACCGGATGGGCGGCGCGTCCAGAGGATTTTTCTCCGACGCCCGACGTGAACTCCGCCGGGAGTGCGCGCTTTGGCACTCGCGGTGCCTCCTGCGACGGATCATTCCGCCGGATCTCCAGTCCAGCTGCATCGTCGTCGAAGTCCTCCGCGTCGGCTGCTGCACTTGCTGCACCTCCACGCTCTGACGCCGCATCATCGACCTCCACTTCCACCGGCTCCTCCTCGTAGTTAAGGAGCTGGAACCACTTCCCTTGTTTTAGAGTATTCCCGACGCTCATGTCGTTGCTACTGTTGCTGAAGGACCCCTGCTCGTTGAACTCGACGTCACGGCTGCGGATGATCTCTTGCGTGCGCGGGTCCCAGAGCCGATACGCCTTTTGCGCGCTCTCGTAGGCAAGGAACAAGCATGACTTAGCCCGCAGTTCCAGCTTGCTGTCGTGTCGTTGCGTTGCCTGCACCATCGCGAGCGCATTGCACACGAATACCTTCAGGTGCGCCACGTTTGGCTTGCGCCCACTCCAAACCTCCTGCGGCATCTTCCAGCCGCCCTTACCCTTCAGCACCACTGTTAGGGTAAGGCTGATGGTGTAGCTCGCTGTATGTACAGCCTCTGCCCAGAACCCTCGCGACAACCCCGTATCCACAAGCATGGTGTGCACCATGTTGAGCAGCGTCTGGTTCGCCCGCTCCGCCGATCCGTTGGACTGTGGCGAGTATGGCGTAGTGGGTTCCCACTTGATGCCCTACTGCTTCATCCATCCGCTGCAGCCCTCGTACTCTCCGCCATTGTTGCTGCGTAGCGCTCTGACCTTCCGGCCAGTCTGCCTCTCCACCGCTGCGACGTACTCCTTCAGCCGGTCGAGGACCTTGCCTTTCCACTTCATGAAGTACACATAGAGTTTTCCGCTGCAATCGTCAATGAAGGTGACAAAGTATCTCAAGCCGTCGTTTGACGGCGTTTTGAACGGTCCACACACGTCGTTGTGCACGACCTCCAGCAAGTCTTTTGCGCAAGCAACGTTCTCGTTGAACGGCTTGCGCCGCGCCTTGCCCAAAATGCAAGGCTCACACTTTTTGTGCGCTGCTACATCTGCTGCCCCGTCTTCACCATCGATGACGAGGCCACGCACCATGTCGCGCTTCGCCATCTCCTTAATGGTTGCGGGCGCCAAATGACCCAATCGTCGGTGGCAGAGCTCCAGATCAGCGCTTCCTCCCTTGGCCATGTTGATGATGCGCTCCTGCAAATCTGCTACGTCAGATGCCGCGGGGACCACCTTGGTCTCCACAATGTAGAGACCGACCTCGCGTTTCGCCTCCAGCACGACCTCGCTGTCGCCGTCAATGCGCACCATTGCGCCTTTCCTACGAAAGAGCACCTCATACCCCTTGTCTGTCAAGCGGCTGACACTCAAAATGTCAGCCAGGCCAGGGACATACTGCACATCATGAATTGTGCACAGCTCCTTCTTACCGTCCACCACAACTTCCACCCCCACGTCACCTTGGCCGGCCGCCGGCTCGACTTTGTCGTTCGCGACCACCATCAACTTGGAGGACTTCTCGTAGGTGACAAACCCCACCTTCTCGACTTGGGTGTGCTCCTCAGCCCCGGAATCCAGGCACCGCCTGTTGGCCTTCTTGAGGAAGTGATTCTTGTTGCCGTTGAGGAGCGACTTGCCCTTGCTGTTTTTGCCGCCACTCTTCGCCTCCTCCGGGCACTCACAGGCCCTCCTTGCCGCAATTGCGGTACGCACCTTTTCTGGTTCCCTTCTTGCCACCACCCTTTCCGCCACTTCCTCGGCCCCCGCTTCCGCCACCGCGTGTTTTGGTGACGAGGGCCGATGAGGAAGTTGAGGACTCCCCGCAGCTCCGTCACTGCGCCTCGTTACGAATGTACTCTGCGACCGCCCCATAGGTGAGCTTGTCCTCCAACCATCCTCCGAGGACACTGATGAGTGGGCCCCAACTGTCAGGTAGTGCCATGAGGAGGGCCATCGCCTGTAGCTGCGTGTCTATCTTCCACCCCAAGTCGTTGCATTGTGAGGCGAGCGACTCAATCTGCTGCATGGCGGAGATGACATCATCTCCCTCCTTTATTCTCACCGTGAGGAGCCGCTTCATCGCGAAGATTTTGTTCGCGAGCGACTTGGATTGGTGGATTGCACAGAGCATTTACCAAGCTTAGGCTGCCAGCTTGTAGCCTTGGAAGTAGCCCCACTGCGACTCGGCCGTCCCGAACACCTGGAGCATGAGCGCCTCCGTGTTCTTCTTTTCCAAGGCCTGCTTCTCTGTGTCTGTAGTAGTCGCCTGTGCGAGCACCTCCTTTCCCAACATGACATCCAGCACCCCCTTATCCGAGAGGTGCAGTTTGAACTGCCACCTCCATAGCCCGAAGCCCGGGCCGCCCGCATACTTTTGAATGGGATGCGTCTCCTTCTGCGCCATGTGCGCAGCTGCTACTCTGACGAGTTCTCAGAACTTCACGGCGACGTCCAAGATGGCGATCCCGTGCGCTGCGGAAGACGTGAACGTTGGAGGCGTTCAGACTCGTGGACCCATAATCTTTTGTTAGGATGGAATCCGTGTGGTGCGGTCCCGACATTTGTCTGACCGCCTCTAGTGGTTCACGTCTACTGTTTTGGGCGAATCTGAGACCGAGCGTGAGCTTTCTGGTCGCCTCACGCTATGTGAGCATGGATTTAGAGACAGTCGTTTACGAAGGGAATAACATCATTTTGCGTTGCGTTTTTTTAACATGGACATGATCACAACATTTATCGGGCTAGTCATGAGTTTTCAATGCACCAAACCGCTTGCAATTCGGCCAAGCGTAGCTCAAGTTATGCTTGTCGAAGCGCAGGTCTCACCCACCACAGAAGCCTGACGCCGCCACTCGCCGTGGCGCCTTTGTTCACGTGCGAAGCGCCTTTCCTAAGGCACAAATCCCATTGCACATGATGTGGGGGTCCCTTGCACTGTTTCCATGCACCCTATCCACTTTTGGGTCGTGTTTGGTGATGGGGTATGACGAGGCTCAAAACCTGTCCGTGGACCTGCAGTCAGAATTTTGACGAAGTCCCTGAGTAACAAAATGTACTACTGAGTTTAAGACTCCGAACCAGATGTTTTGCTAAGTCCCTCAGTAACAACCTGCACTACTGGATCCGGTGGATGATCCACCTGATCAGCGGATCATCCACCGGATGCCTCGGCAGGCCTATCCGAGCATTTTCTCCAGATGGTAACTTTGTTACTCGATCCGGTTGATTATCGACTGGATTTCGAGTCGCAGCCGGCTCCCAGAGCCGCTGAGCACACCCCAACTTTGGAAGGCCATATCTCCCTCGATATTTGTCCGATTCTGGCAAAAACAACTTCCACCGGATTCGGCGACTCGTCAAATTTCAGGGACAATCCTCCATTTTAGGATCCGAGCAATTGTCAAGTCGCCAGATCCGCCAGAGCGGCGTTTCCACTTTCTGGCGGCTCGTCAACACCTCTCGGCGCCGCACTTGGGCATGCGGAGGGGCAATTTTTCAACACAAGCTAGAGGACGGTGGACTAAGCCAGAAGACGATGGAGCAAGGTAGAGAACAGTAGAGCAAGCCAGAGAAAGGTGGAGCAAGCCAGAGAAAAATGAAGCAAGCCAGAGAAAGGTTGTGCACAAAGATGGAGCAATTCAGAGAAAGGTGAAGTTAGCCACAGAAGATGGATCAAGCTAGGGATAGGTGGAGCAAGCCAGAGAAAGGTAAGGCATGCCGCAAAAAGGTGCAGCAAGCCATTGAAAGGTGGAGCAAGCCAGAGAAAGTTGTATCAAGCAAAGGAAAGGTGGAGCAAGCCGGAAAAAGGTGGAGCAAGCCAGAGAAAGGTACAGCAAGCCAGGGAAAGGTCGAACAACCCAGAGAAAGGTGGAGCAAGCCAGAGAATGGTAGAGCAAGCCAAAGAAAGGTGGAGACAACCGGAGGAAGGTGCAGCAAGCTAGAAAAAATTGGATCAAGCCAGTGAGTGATGGAGCAAGCGAGAGAACGGTGGAGCAAGTCAGAGATGTTTGGAGCGGGCTAGAGAAAGGGAGAGCAAGCTAGAGAAAGGTGGAGCAAGCAAGGGAAAGGTGGAGCAAGCCAGACAAAGGTAGAGCAAGCCATACAAAGGTGGAGCAAGCCAGTCAATGGTGGAGCAAGCCATAGAATGGTGGAGCAAGCCAGAGAATGATGGAGCAAGTGAGAGAATGGTGGAAAGCCAGTGAACGGCGGAGCAAGCCAGAGAAAGGTGGGGCAAGCCAGAGAACAGTGGAGCAAGCCACATAAAGGTGGAGCAAGCCCGGGAAAGGTGGAGCAGGCCAGATAAAGGTGGAGCAGGCCAAAGAACAATGGAGCAAGCGAGAGAAACGTGGAGCAAGAAAGTGAACGGTGGAGCAAGCGAGAGAACGGTGGAGCAAGCCAGAGAAAGGTGGAGCAAGCCACAGAAAAGTGGAGCAAGCTAGAGAAATGTGCAGCAGGCAAGACAAAGGTGGAGAAAGACAGAGAACGGTGGAGTGAGCCAGAGGACGGCGGAGCAAGCCAGAGAACTGTCGAGCAAGCCAGAGAGCGGTGGAGCAAGCCACAGAACAGGGGAGCAAGCCAAAGAACGTTGGAGCAAGCAAGAGAATGGTGGAGCAAGCCAGAGAACGGTGAGGCAAGCTACCAAAACTTGGGGCAAGCTAGACAAAGGTGGAGCAAGCAAGAGAATGATAGAGAAAGCCAGAGAACGGTGGAACAAGCCAAAGAAAGGTGGGGAAAGCCAGAGAAAGGTGGAGCAGGCCAGAGAAAGGTAGGGGAGGCCTGTGAAAGGTGGAGTAGGCCGGAGAAAGGTGAAGCAAGCCAGAGAACGGTAGAGCAGGTGGGGGAAAGGTGAAGTATGCCAGAGAAAGGTGGAGCAAGCCAGAGAAACCTGGAGCAAGCCAGAGAACGCTGGAGCAAGCTGGAGAACAGTGGAGCAAGCCAGAGAATGGTGGAGCAGACCAAAGAAAAGTGGAGCAGGCCATAAAAAGGTGGAGCAGGCCAGATAAAGGTGCAGTACGCCATAGAAAGTGGGACTAAGCCATAGAGAGGTGGAGCAAGGCAGAGAACGGTGGAACAAGTCAGAGAATGGAGGAGCAAGCCAGAGAACGGTGGAGCAAGCCAGAGAATGGTGGACCAAGCCAGAGAACGCTGGAGCAAGCAAGAGAAAGACTGAACAAGCCAGAGAAAGGTGGAGCAAGCGAGAAACGGTGGAGCAAGCTAGAGAAAGGTGGAGCAAGCCAGATAAAGGTGGAGCAAGCTAGAGAAAGATGGAGCAAGCCAGAGAACGGTGGAGCCAGCCAGAAAACGGTGGAGCAAGCCAGAGAAAGGTGGAACAATCCAGAAAAAGGTGGAGCAAGCCAGAGAAAGATGGAGCAACCAAAGAAAGGTGGAGCAATCCAGTGAAAGGTGGAGCAAGCCAAAGAAAGGTAGAGCAAGGCATAGAGAGGTGGAGCAATTCAGGGAAAGGTGGAGCAAGCCAGAGAAAGGTGGAGCAGGCTAGGGAAAGGTGGAGCAAGCTAGTGAAAGCTGGAGCGTGCCACAGAAAGGTTGAGCATACCAAAGAAAGGTGGAGCAATCCAAGGAAAGGTTGAGCAAGCAAGAGAAAGATGGAGCAAGCCATAGAACAGTTGGACAAGCCAGAGAAAGGTGGAACAAGCTGGAGAGCAGTGGAGCAAGCCAGAGAAAGGTGGCACAATCAAGTGATAGGTGAAGCAAGCCAGAGAAAGCTTGATCAAGGCAGAGAAAGGTGCAAAAAGCTAGGAAAAGGTGAAGCTAGCCTGAGAAAGGTGGAGCAAACCAGAGAACGGTGGAGCACTCTAGAGGAGGTGGAGCAAGCCAGGAGAGTTGGAGCAAGCCAGAGAAAGGTAGACCAAGCCAAGGAAACGTGGAACAAGCCAGAGAAAGGTGGAGCCAGCCAGGGGAAGGTGGAGCAAGCCAGAGAAAGGTGGAGCAAGACAGAGAAAGGTGGAGCAAGCCAGAGAACGGTAGAGCAATCCAAAGAAAGGTGGAGCAAGCCACAAAAAAGTGGAACAAACCAGAGAATGGTGGAGCAAGCCAGAGAAAGGTGGAGCAAGCCAGAGAACAGTGGAGCGTGCCAGACAGAGGTGGAGCAAGCTGTAGTACGGTGGAGCAAGCCAGGAAAAGGTGGAGCATGCAAGAGAAAGGTGGAGCAAGCCAGGGACAGATGGAGTAATCCAAAGAGAGGTAGAGCAAGCCAGAGGAAGGTGGAGCAAACCAAGGAAAAGTGGAGCAAGCCAGAGAAAGGTGGAGGAAGCCAGAGAAAGGTTCAGCAAGCTAGAAAAAAGGTGGAGAAATCTAGGAAAAGGTGAAGCAAGCCAGAGAAAGGTGAAGCAAGGCAGAGAACGGTGGAGAAAGCCAGGGAAACATGGAGCAAGCCAGGGAGAGGTGTAGCAAGCTTGAAAAAGGTAGAGCAAGCCAAGGAAAGGTGAAGCAAGCCAGAGAAAAATGGAGCAAGCCAAGAAAAGGTGGAGCAAACCAGAGAAAGGTGGAGCAAGACAGAGAATGGTGGGGCAAGCCAGAGAACGGTGGAGCAAGCTAGAGAGAGGTGGAGCAAGCCAGAGATCGGTGGAGCAAGCCAGAAAACGGTGGAGCAAGACAGAGAATGGTGGGGCAAGCCAGAGAACGGTGGAGCAAGCTAGAGAGAGGTGGAGCAAGCCAGAGATCGGTGGAGCAAGCCAGAAAACGGTGGAGCAAGCCAGAGAACAGAGCAGCGAGCCAGCAAAAGGTGGAGCAAGCCAGTGAAAGGTGGAGCAAGCCAGTGAAAGGTTGAGCAAGTCACAGATTGGTGGAGCAAGCTAGGAAAAGGTGATGTGAGCCGGAGAACGGTAGAGAAAACCAGAGAACAGTGGAGAAAGCCAGAGAATGGAGGAGCAAGCCAAACAAAGGTAGAGTGAGCCAGAAAATGGTGGGGCAAGCCAGAGAACAATGGAGCAATCCAAAGAAAGGTTGAGCAAGCCAGAGAAAGGTGGAGCAAAACAGAGAAAGATAGAGCAAGCAAGAGAAAGGTGGAGCAAGCTAGGGAGAGATGGAACAAGCCAGAGAAACGTAGTGCAAGCCAGGGAAAGGTGGAGCAAACCAAGGAAAGGTGGAGCAAGCCAAGGAAAGGTGCAGCAATCCAGAGAATGGTGGAGCAAGCCAAAGACTGGTTGAGTAAGCCACAGAAACATGGAGCAAGCCAGAGAAAGGTAAAGGCATCCAGAGAAAGGTGGAGCAAGCTAGTGAAAGGTCGAGCAAGTTAGAGCACGGTGGAACAAGCCAGAGAAAGGTGCAGCAACTCATAGAAATATGGAGCAATCAGGAGGAAGGTGAAGCAAGCCAGAGAAAGGTGGAGTAAGCCAGGGAATGGTGGAGCACGCCAGGGTAAGGTGGAGCAATTGAGAGAAAGGTGGAGCAAGCCAAAAGAACGGTGGAGAAAGCCTAGGAAAACTGGCACAAGTCAGAGATAGGTGGTGCAAGCCAGAGAAGGAAGGAGCCGGCCAGAGAAAGTAGGTGCAAGCCAGAGAGAGGTGGGGCAAGCCAGAGAACGCTGGAGTAAGCCAGAGAATGCTAGAGCAAGCCATAGAAGGGTGTAGCATGCCAGAGAACAGTGGAGCAAGTAAGAAAACGGTGGAGCAAGCCAGGGAAAGCTGGAGCAAGCCAGATAAACGTGGAGCAAGCCAGAGAATGATGGAGCAAGCCAGATAACAGCGGAGCTAGTCAGAGAAAGATGGAGCAATTCAGGGAACAGTGGAGCAAGCCAGAGAACAGTGGAGCAACCGAGAGAAAGGTTGAGCTAGCCAAAGAAAGGTGGAGTAAGCCAGAGAAAGGTGGAGCAAGCTAGAAAAAGGTGGAGCAAGCCAGAGAAAGGTGGAGCAGGCCAGAGAAAGATGGAGCAGGCCATAGAACGGTGGCAAAAGCCTCATAAAAGTAGAGCAAGCCAGTGAGTGGTGGAGGAACCAGAGAAAGGTGGAGCAAGCGAGAGAAAGGTGGAGCAAGCCAGAGGAAGGTGGTGCAAGGCAGAGAAAGGTGGATCAGGCCAGAGAAAGGTGGAGCAAGCCAGAGAACGGTGGAGCAAGCCAAAGAAAGATGGAGCAAGCCAGAGAAAGGTGGAGTAAACCAGAAAGAGGTCGAGCAAGCCAGAGAAAGGTGGAGCAAGCCACAGAACGGTGGAGCAAGGCAGAGAAAGGCATGGCAAGCCAGAGAAAGGTGGTCCAAGCCAGAGAACGGTGGAGCAAGCCAGGGAAAGGTGGAGCAAGCCAGAGAAAGGTGGAGCAAGTCAGGGAAAAGGTGGAACTATCCAGAGAAAGGTGGAGCAAGCCAATGAAAAGTGGAGCAAGCCAGAGAAACATGTAGCAAGCCAGACAAAGGTGGAGCAAGCCAGAGAATGGTTGAGAAAGCCAGAGAAATGTGGAGCAAGTCTGAGAACGGTGGAGTAAGCCAGAGAACGGTGGACCAAGCTTGAGAAAGGTGGAGAATGTCTGGGAGAGGTGGAGCAAGCCAGAGAAAGGTGGAGCAAGCCAGAGAACAGTGGAGCAAGCCAGAGAACGGTGGAGAAAGCCAGAGAATGGTGGAGCAAGCCAGAGGACAGTGGAGCAAGCCAGAGAAAGGTGGAGCAAGCCAGAAAAGGTGAAACAAACCAGAGAAAGATTGAGCAAGCCAAGGAAAGGTGGAGCAATCCAGAGAAAGGTGGAGCAAACCAAAGAAAGGTAGAGCAAGCCAGAGAAAGGTGGAGCAAGCCAGGGAAAGGTGGAGCAAGCCAGAGAAAGGTGGAGCAGGCTAGGTAAAGGTGGAGTATGCTAGGGAAAGCTGGAGCATGCCAGAGAAAGGTCAAAAATACCAAAGAAAGGTGGAGCAAGCAAGGGAAAGGTGGAGCAAGCAAGAGAAAGATGGAGCAAGCCAGAGAACGGTCGAGCAAGCCACTGAAAGGTGGAGCAAGCCAGGGAACAGTTTAGTATGCCAGAGAAAGGTGGAGCAAGCAAGCAAAATGTGCAGCAAGCCAGAGAATGGTTGACCAAGGCATAGAAAGTTTGAGAAAGCTAGAGAAAGGTGAAGCATGTCTGGGAAAGGTGGACCATGCCAGGGAACGGTGTAGCAAGCTAGAGAAATGTGGAGCAAGCAACGAAGAGGTTGAGTTAGCCAGAGAAAAGTAGACCAGGCCAGGGAAACATGGAGCAAGCCAGAGAAAGGCGGAGCAACCTAGGAAAGGGTCGAGCGAGCCAGAGAAAGGTGGAGCAGGTAAGAGAAAGGTGGCGCAAGCCAGAGAACGGTGAAGAAATCCAAAGAAAGGTGGAGCAAGCTAGAGAAAGGTGGAACAAACGAGAGAAATGTGGAGCAAGTTAGAGAAAGGTGGAGCAAGCCAGAGAACAGTGGAGCAACTCAGAGAAAGGGAGGGCAAGCCAGAGAAAGGTGGAGCAAGCCAGGGAAAAGTGGGGCAAGGCAGAGAAAGGTAGAGAAAGCCACACAACTATGGAGCAAGCCAGGGAAAGGTGTGTTAGCTACTGAGCTAACCACCTCCGGCAGAGAAGCCGCGAAACCGAAAAGCTCACAAAGGTTCTTACACCTTCTTCCTTTGCAGGTATGTGTCATGCACCCCAAACTTAATCAGGCATACACTTCACCTTCAAGAGTACTAACGCCTTAGCATTACATCTCAAGAAGAGCTCAAGTCGTCAATACGCAACAGAGCATCAAGCAAGGGTTAATTGATCAGCATGCAAGACAAGTCCTTTTATAGCTGCCTGTCCAGTCCTAGAACTCAAAAGCACA
>SZWC01000980.1:213261-270644 GCA_023375785.1 Penium margaritaceum
TCCTAAGAAGTGGCTTGACCCTGCCACATCACCAAGAGACTTGCGCTGTGGGCTTGACACATAAGCATCCTTGTGCCAAGGTGACTGATCAGCCGTGTTGCTTCCCAGAAGCAATGGACTTTCTTTCTTGGAAGCTTCTAAAACAACCAAGATGTGCATGGAGCCAGGATCGAGCTCATGACCTCTCACTTGGCCAAATCAACAAAATGGCTAAGTTAACCACTCACCTACATGGTGTACTCACAGGTCATATCTCACATGAGACAGAGCATAGTTGAGTCACCCTACAACAAATCCAGGGGTCATACCTCCACAAGGGGCAGAGCATTCCTGATCCGTCGTACAAGACTGAACAAGGGGCAAACATATTCAACAAGGTGGAGCAAGCCAGAGAAGGGTGGAGCAAGCCAGAGACCGGTGGAGCAAGCTAAGGAAATATGGAGCAAGCCAGAGAAATGTGGAGCAGACCAGAGAAAGGTGGAGCAAGCCAGAGAACGGTAGAACAAACCAGAGAACAGTGGAGAAAGCCAGAGAAATGAGGAGCAAGCCAAACAAAGGTAGAGTGAGCCAGAAAATGGTGGGGTAAGCCAGAGAACAATGGAGCAATCCAGAGAAAGGTTGAACAAGCCAGAGAAAGGTGGAGCAAAACAGAGAAAGATAGAGCAAGCAAGAGAAAGGTGGAGCAAGCTAGGGAGAGATGGAACAAGCCAGAGAAACGTAGTGCAAGCCAGGGAAAGGTGGAGCAAACCAAGGAAAGGTGGAGCAAGCCAAGGAAAGGTGCAGCAATCCAGAGAATGGTGGAGCAAGCCAAAGACTGGTTGAGTAATCCAGAGAAACATGGAGCAAGCCAGAGAAAGGTAAAGGCATCCAGAGAAAGGTGGAGCAAGCTAGTGAAAGGTCGAGCAAGTTAGAGAACGGTGGAACAAGCCGGAGAAAGTTGCAGCAAGTCATAGAAATATGGAGCAAGCAGGAGGAAGGTGAGGCAAGCCAGAGAAAGGTGGAGTAAGCCAGGGAATGGTGGAGCACGCCAGGGTAAGGTGGAGCAATTGAGAGAAAGGTGGAGCAAGCCAAAAGAACGGTGGAGAAAGCATGGGAAAACTGGCGCAAGTCAGAGATAGGTGGTGCAAGCCAGAGAAAGAAGGAGCCGGCCAGAGAAAGTATGTGCAAGCCAGAGAGAGGTGGGACAAGCCAGAGAATGCTGGAGTAAGCCAGAGAATGCTAGAGCAAGCCATAGAAGGGTGTAGCATGCCAGAGAACAGTGGAGCAAGTAAGAAAACGGTGGAGCAACCCAGGGAAAGCTGGAGAAAGCCAGATAAACGTGGAGCAAGCCAGAGAATGATGGAGCAAGCTCGATAACAGTGAAGCTAGTCAGAGAAAGATGGAGCAATTCAGGGAACGGTGGAGCAAGCCAGAGAACAGTGGAGCAACCGAGAGAAAGGTTGAGCTAGCCAAAGAAAGGTGGAGTAAGCCAGAGAAAGGTGGAGCAAGCTAGAAAAAGGTGGAGCAAGCCAGAGAAAGGTGGAGCAGGCCAGAGAAAGATGGAGCAGGCCATAGAACGGTGGCAAAAGCCTCATAAAGGTAGAGCAAGCCAGTGAGCGGTGGAGGAACCAGAGAAAGGTGGAGCAAGCGAGAGAAAGGTGGAGCAAGCCAGAGGAAGGTGGTGCAAGGCAGAGAAAGGTGGATCAGGCCAGAGAAAGGTGGAACAAGCCAGAGAATGGTGGAGCAAGTCAGAGGACGGTGGATTAAGCCAGAGAACAGTGGAGCAAGCGAGAGAAAGGTGGAACAAGCTAGACAAAGGTAACAAAAGCCAGAGAATTGTGGAGCACACCAGAGAACGATGGAGCAAGACAGATAAAGGTGGAGGTGTTGGAAATAGAATCTGACAAGACAGAGCCCTCAGAAATTATCGGAGCTTCAAATAAAGGTTCAGGTTCTCGGCCAAACCAACATTACCAACGGCTCTCGGAAGATTTCCCGTTGAGACCAACCAATCCAGAGATCCCATAATGAAGTGACACGTGTCACCCTCGTCCGGCTAGTGGAGAGAAGCCATTGCATAGGAACTTTTGTTATGTTTTCTTACATATATACCAAGGGTTTTCATTCCCTTGAGCTTATCCAGAACAGTTCTTCCCATCCTGCTCGCCTTTTGGTTCCCCGGCTTTGCGGCCGTATCCTTGCTCTGCTCGCTCCTCGCTCATCTTGTCTTTGCCAACCACTCCCAATTTTTAGCTCTTTCCTCCATCACTCTCCCTCCTTTGCTCAGCACTCACCAACCCATCACTCACTTGGCTCTGGCTTTCTCTTACTGACTCCTGTCTACCTCACATCTTTGGTTCCTGACCTCTCTTTAAGCTCTGCAACCAGCTCTATGGGACATCTCACGCACTTCAGCCTTGTCATTCCGCTGACGTGTTTGTGTCTGTCTCGCTGCTTCTACCTGCTTCTGCTATTGTAATCTCCACTCATTGCATTCTTTTGACATGGTATCAGAGCATCAGGCAACATCACTTTGTGGCCCGTGACCCAGTTATTGCTTTGCTTCCTCAATCGCTCCACTCCTCTGTTGAGCATTCATCTGCCCCCGCCGCCGCCACTTCGCGCCTCTCCGCTTCACCAACTATTGACGTCAAAAGCACTACTTTGATTGCTCCTCAGACGGAAGCGGTACCTAGTCATCCCGACCAGGCCCTACGCCCAGATCCGCTCCCGTGGCCAATAGCTGGTGACGCGACGTTGATAACAGCTGAGAACAGCTCCCGGACCGCCGCTTGTTTCCATCTTCCTGGAAGCTTTCTAACACCTGCCGCCTATCATTCTACGTTACTCAGCTGCCACAAGCGCCTTCGTCTTCCTCATCTGCTTCATCTTCCTCATCTTCTCTAACTGTCCCAGCCTCATTGCCCTCATCTTCTCGAGCCGCGCTCTCGCACCGTCTCTGCTCGTCGTTAGCAGCAGCAGATTGCCGTCCACAGACAGGACATTGGACACCACCATTCTTCCTGCTCATGGTCCGAGCTAACTGGGAAACAAGCCGTCACTCTCCTGAAAGCCGCAGATATCTCTGCTTATCTCACGACTCCTCCCGCTGCAGCCACCTCCTTTCATTGTCTGAACGTTGGACAACACCAGTCTTCTTGCCCATCGGTCTTGGGCCAACTGGGGAACAACCCGTCACTCTCCTGACAATAGAGCAACTAGTTTTCTCACCAGCACCCACTACCACTTCCTTCACTGGTTTGCCATCCGGCTCTTGCCGTCACTTCTACATCACTCTCATCTTCCCCCTCACTGTGCCGTCATCATCCTCCTCATCCTCCTCTCCATCAAGCCTCCGCACATTCCTTCATCACCTGCCAGCATTAATCATCTCCTCCAGTCTGTATTTGCATCAGCCTCTCTCTCATGATCATTAGCATCTCTCCGCAGTGGTTTTTCCCCTGCACCCACTCAAGTCATCAGTCATTCCTGCGCCTTCCATCATTATTCTCTACTCGGCACAAGGATCCGCCCGGTTGTATTGCCTGTTTTGCGCCGACCTGCGCCCGCGCCGAAACTTCCGTAGCGCACGCGGTTTGTCCCTGCACCCAGATTCAGCCATCATCCTCCTCCTCATCATAAACAGTCATCACCATATGTTGCCAGCGCAAGGATCTGCACGAGCTAGCTGTCCGCTTCACAGCAGCCTGCACCCATGCCGGCAGCATTTTTCTTGCAGCGTCATGGCAATTATCTTCCCATTGTCGCATTCTATTATTCTACTTTGCAGCGCATGTAGTTCTACCCAACCATCCACTCTGTCATCATCTGATCATCCGCTTCCACATCGTACTTTGCTCGACACAAGGATCCGCCCAGTCGAATTGCCTGTTTGTGAGAGGACCTGCGCCCACGCCCAAACTTTCTCATCGCACGAGGTATTGCCCCTGCGCCCAATACATTTATCTCATTCCGCTTGCCTTCATCAGCTTCAATCTCAGCTTAGCACACAGATAGGCCTGGTCGCATTGCCCGGTTTGTGAGGAAACCGGGCAATGCAAGCCTTGCTCCACTTTCTAACAGAAGTCACAAATGTTCAGAGAGGGAAACAATGTATTGGGAACACTAGGTATTGTCTAGCAAGTGCAAAGACCTTCAATACGTACTGGCACATTATGGCTATCATGCACAATGACCAACCAAAGTAAGCATATGTCACTGACTATGACCAAAGAATTCCACTGTGTATGGTCAATGTTGATAACCGATGATACGAGTCACATGTTGCCAGAGGGGGAAACAATGGATAAGGAATGTTAGTTATTGACCAGCAAGTACAAAGACCTTCAATAAGTAGTGGCACAGTGTGGCTACCATGCACAATGACCAACCAAACAAGGCACATGTCACTGACCACGACCAAACAATTTCACTGTGTGGTCAACGTTCACGACTCATAACACGAGTCACAAATGGTCAGAGAGAAACAATGATTTGAGAATACTAGTTATTGACTAGCAAGTACAAAGACCTTAAATAAGTAGTAGCATGCTCTGGCTACCATGCACAATGACCAACCAAAGTAGGAATATGTCACTGATCATGACCAAAAAATTCGACTATGATGGGTCGACGTTGAAAAATCATAACACAAGTGACAAAAGGTCAGAGGTGGAAAACAATGGGTTGGGAATACTAGTTATCAACTAGCTTGTACAAAGATCTTCAAGAATTAGTGGCATGCTGTGGCTACCATACACAATGTCCAACCAGATTAGGCGTATCTCACTGATCATGACCTACAAATTTGACTATGATAAGTCAACGTTCTCAACTCATAACAGGAGTCAAAAATGGTCAGAGGAGGAAACAGTGTGTTGGAAACACTAGGTATTGTCTAGAAAGAACAAAGACCCTCAATAAGAAGTGGCACATTGTGGCTACCATGAAAAATGACCAACCAAAGTAGGCATATGTAACTGACCATGACCAAAGCCTTCCATTGTGAGTGGTCAACGTTGACAGCCCATAATACGAGTCACAAATGGTCAGAGGGGGGGAACAATGGTTCAGGTATCCTAGTTATTGAATAAAAAATACAAAGACCTTCAATAATTAGTGGCACATTGTGGTTACCATGCACAATGACCAACCAAAGTAGGCATATGTAACTGACCATGACCAAAAAAATTCAACCTTGTGTGGTCAACGTTGACAACCCATAATACAAGTCACAAATGGTCAGAGAGGGAAAAAATGGTTACGGAATCATAGTTGTTAACTAGAAAACACGAAGACCTTCAATAATTAGTAGAACAGTGTGGCTACCATGCACAATGACCAACCAAATCAGGCATATGTCACTGACCACAACCAAAGAATTTCAGTATGTGTGGTCAACGTTAACAACTCCGAACACGAGTAAAAAATGGTCTGAGGGGTAAAACATTACTTGGGAATACAAGTTCTTGAGTAGCAAGTATAAAGACCTTCAATAATTAGTGGCACGCTGTCACTACCATGCACAATGACCAACCAAAGTATGAATATATCACTGATCATGACCAAACAATTCCACTATGATGGGTCAATGATGACAACCCATAACACGAGTCACAAATAGTCAGAGGGGGGAAAATGGTTTGGGGACACCAGTTATCAACTAGTGAATACAAAGACCTTCCATAATCATTGGCATTCTGTGGCTACCATGCACAGTTACCAACCAGATTAGGCATATATCACTGACTATGACCAAAACATTTCACTACGATAGGTCAACAATGACAACTCATAATAGAAGTCACAAATGGTCAGAGGGGGAAACAATCGTTTGGAAATACTTGTTATCAATTAGATAGTACAAATACCTTCGATAAGTAGTGGTTCGGTATGGCTACCATTCACAATGTCCAACCAAAATAGGAATATATCACTGACCATAACAGAGAATTTCACAGTTTGTGGTCAACGTTGACAACTCATAACACGAGTCACAAATAGACAGAGGAGGAAAAAATGGTTTGGGAACACTAGTTGTTGACTGGCAAGTACAAAGACTTTCAGTACATTGTGGCATGGTCTGGCTACCATACACAATGACCAATCAAAGTATGTCACTGACCATGACCAAAGAGTTCCACTCTGGGTGGTCAACATTGGCAACTCATAATACAGGTCACAAATGGTCACAGGGAGAAACAATAGTTTGGAAACACTAGGTATCGCTCAACTAGTACAAAAAAATCAATAAGTCGGTGCACGGTGTGGCTACCATGCACAATGACGAACCAAAGTAGGCATATGTCACTGATCATGACCAACAAATTTCACTATGTGTGGTGAACGTTGACAGCTCATATTACGAGTCACAAATGGTCAGAGGGGCAAACAATGGTCTGGGAACACTAGGTATCAACTAGCAAGTATAAATACCTAAAAAATGAGTTGCACGCTGTGGCTACCAGGCACAACGAACAACCAAAGTAGGCATACGTCATTAACTATGACAAAAGAGTTTCCCTTTGGGTGGTCAACGTTGATAACTCATAACATGAGTCACAAATGCTCAGATGGAGAAACAATGGTTGGGGAAGACTAGGAATGGACTAGAAATTACAAAGACCCTCAACAAGTAGTGGCACGGTGTGGCTACCATGCACAACAATCAACCAAAGTAGGCATATGTCACTGACCATGACCAAAACATTTCACTAAGTGTGGTCAACGTTGAAAACTCATAACATGAGTAATAAATGGTCAGAGGGGGAAATAATGCTTTGGGTACTCTAGCTGTTAACTAGCAAGTACAAAGGCCTTCAATAATTAGTAGCACAGTGTGGCTACCATGCACGATGACCAACCACAGTAAGCACATGTCACTGAAAATGACCAAAGAAATTCACTATCTGTGGTCAACATAGACAATCCATAACACGGGTCACAAATGGTCAGTGGGGGAAACAATGGATTGGGAAAACCTAGTATCTTCTAACAAGTACAAATACCTTCAGCAATTAATTGCACGATGTGGCTGCCATGCGCAATGGCCAGCTAAAGTAGGAAGATGTCACTGATCATTACTGAAGAATTTCACTATAATGGGTCAACGTTCTCAACTCATAACACGTGTCACAAATGGTCAGAGAGTGAAACAATGTGTTGGGAACACTAGGTTTTGTCTAGCAAGTACAAAGACCTTCAATAAGTAGTGGCACGTTGTGGCTACCATGCACAGTGACCAACCAAAGTAAGCATATGTCACTTACCATGACCAAAGAATTCCAGTGTGTATGGTCAAAGTTGGTAACCCATAACACGAGTCACAAATGGTTAGAGGGGGAAACAATTGTACATTAATACTAGTTATTGACTAGTAAGTACAAAGACCTTCAATAAGTAGTGGTACAGTATGGCTACCATGCACAATGACCAACCAAATTAGGCATATGTCACAGACCATGACCAAAGATTTTACTGTGTGTGGTGAGCATTGACAACTCATAACACGAGTCACAAATGGTCAGATGGGGAAACAATTATCTTGGAATACTAGTTGATGAATAGAAATGAAAAAGACCTTCAATAAGTGGTGGCACACTGTGGATACCATTGCACAATGACCATCCAAAGTAGGAATATTTCACTCATCATGACCAAAGAATCCCACTATAATGGGTCAACGTTGACAACTCATAACATGAGTGAAAAATGGTCAGACGGGGGAAATAATGGTGCGGGAATACTAGTTATCAACTAGCTTGTACAAAGACCTTCAAGAAGTAGTGGCACGCAGTGGCTACCATGCACAATGACCAACCAGATTAGGCGTATGTCACTGATCATGACCAAGGAATTCCACTATGTGTGGTCAGTATTGACAACCCATAACAAAAGTCACAAATGGTGAGAGAAGGAAACAATGGCTTGGGAATACTAGTTATCATCTAGTAAGTACAAAGACCTCCCATAAGCAATTGCAGAGTGTGGCTACCATGCACAATGACCAACCAAAGTAGGCATATGTCTCTGATCATTACCAAAGAATTTCACTATGTGTGGTCAACGTTGACATCTCATATTGGGAGTCCCAAATGTTCAGAGGGGGAAACAATGGGTTCGGAATACTAGGCATCCTCTGGAAAGTACAAATATTTTTAATAAGTAGTTATACGGTGTGGCTACCATGCACAGTGACCATCCAAAGTATGCATGTGTCACAAGCCATGACCAACGAATTTTACTATGTTGGGTCAATGTTCTCAACTCATAAGACAAGTCACAGATGGTCAGAGGAGGAAACAATATGTTGGGAACACTAGGTATCATCTAGCATGTACAAAGAACTTCAATAAGTAGTGGCATGATGTGGCTACCATGTACAAAAGCCAACCAAAGTAGGCATACGTAACTGACCATGACCAAAGAATTCCACTGTGTGTGGTCAATGTTGACAACCCATAATGCGAGTTGCAAATGATCAGAGCAGGAAACAATGGTTAAGGGATCCTATTTCTTGACTAGCAAGTACAAAGACCTTCATTATGTAGAAGTATGGTGGGGCTACCATGCACAATGACCAACCAAATCAGGTATATGTCACCGACCACGGCCACATAACTTCACTATGTGTGCTCAACGTTGACAACTCATAACACGAGTCACAAATGGTCAGAGGGGGAAACAATGATTTGGGAATATTCGTTATTGAATAGCAAGTACAAAGACCTTCAATAAGTAGTGGCACGATGTGGCTATCATGCATTACGACCAACCAGATTAGGCATATGTCAGTGGACTATGACCAAATGATTTCACTATGATAGGTCAACGTTGACAACTGATAATACAAATCACAAATGTGCAGAGTAGGAAACAATGGTTTGGGAATACTTGTTATCAATTAGCAAGTACAAATACCTTCAATCAATAGTGGTACGGTATGGCTACCATTTACAATGACCAACCAAAGTAGGCATATGTCACTGACCATGACCAAAGAATTTCACTGTGTGTGGTCAACGTTGAAAACTCATAACACGAGTCACAAATGGACCAAGGAGGAAAAAATGGTTTGAGAATACTAGCTTTTGACTAGCAATTACAAAGAACTTCAGTACGTAGTGGCACGGTGTGGCTACCATGCACAATGACCAATCAAAGTATGAATATGTCACTGATCATGACCAAAGAGTTCCACTGTGGGTGGTCACCGTTGACAACTCATAATACAAGTCATTAACTCTTAGAGGGATAAACAATGGTTTGGAAACACTAGGTATCATCCAACTAGTATAAATACCTGAAATACGTAGTTGCACAGTGTGAATACCATGCACAATGACCAACAAAAGTAGGCATGTCATTGATCATGACCAAAGAATTTCACTATGTGTGGTTAATGTTGACATCTCATATTACAAGTCACAAATGGTTACAGGGAGAAAAAATGGTTTGGTAACACTACGTATCGACCAGCAAGTACAAAGACCTTCAATGATTACTGGCACGCTGTGGCTACCATGCACAACAACCAACCAGCATAGGAATATGGCATTGACTATGACTAAAAAGTTTCACTATCGGTGGTCAATGCTGATAACTCATAACACGAGACGCAAATGGTCTGATCGGGAAACAATTGGTTTGCAACACTAGGTATCAACTAGCAAGTATACAGACCTTTAATTAGTAGTGGCACGGTGTGGCTACCATGCACAACGATCAACCAAAGTAGGCATATGTCATAGCCCATGACCAAAGAATTTCACTTTGTGTGGCCAATGTTGACAACTCATATCGCCAGTCACAAATGGTAAGAGTGGGAAACAATGGTGTGCAAACACTTTGTATCATCTACGAAGTACAAAGACCTTCAATAAGTAGTGGCACGTTGTCGCTACCATGCGCAATGACCAACCAAAGTATGCGTTTGTCACTGACCATGACCAAAGAAACTCCACTATGTTTGGTCAATGTTGACGACTCATAACATGAGTCACAAATGGTCAGAGGGGGGAACAATGGTTTGGGAACACTAGTTATCGACTATAAAGTACAAAGATATTCCATGAATAGTGGCACGATGTGGCTACCATGCACAATGACCAACCAAATTAGGCCTATGTCACTGACTATGAAAAAATGATTTCACTATGGGTAGTCAACGTTGACAAGTCTCAATTCAAGTCACAAAATCCCCGAAGGCGGAAAACAGGTTTGGAAATACTTGTTATCTACTAGCAAGTACAAAGACCTTCATTAAGTACTGGCACGGTGTGGATACCGAGCATAATGACTAACCAAACTAGGCACATTTCAGTGACCATGGTCAAAGAATTTCAATGTGTGTCAACAATGACAACTCATAATTTGAGTTACAATTGGTCAGAGGGGGCAACAAATGTTTGGTAATACTATTTGTAAAATAGCAAGTACAAAGACCTTCAATAAGTAGTGGCACGGTGTGCCTACCATGCACAATGACAATCCAAAGTAGGCATGTGTCACTGACATGACCAAAGAATTCCACTACGTGTGGCCAACGTTGAAAACTAAGAACACAAGCAACAAATGGTCAGAGGGAGAAATAATGGCTTGGGTACACTAGCTGTTGACTAAAAAGTAGAAAAGCCTTCGATAAGCAGTGGCATGGTGTGGCTACTATGCACAATGACCAGCCAAAGTAGGCAGATGTCACTGAACATGACCAAAGAAATCCACTATTTGTGGTCAACATAGAGACCAAAATGGTCTCTATGGTCACAAATGGTCAGAGGGGGAAACAATGGGTTGGGCATACTAGGTATCGTCTTGCAAGTACGTAGACCTTCAATATGTAGTTGCACGGCTACCATACGCAATGACCAACCAGAGTGGGAATATGTCACTGATCATGACCAGAGAATTTCATTATGATGGGTCAACGTTCTTAACTCAAAACATGAGTCACAAATGGTCAGAGAGGGAAACAATGTGTTGGGAACACTAGGTATCGTCTAGCAAGTACAGAGACCTTCAATAATTAGTGGCACGTTGTGGCTACCATGCATAATGACCAACCAAAGTCATCATATGTCACAGACCATGACCAAAGAATCCCACTGTGTATGGTCAACGTTGATAACCCATAATACGATTCACAAATGGTCAGCGGGGGAAACAATGGTTGAGGAATACTAGTTATTGACTAGTAAGTAAAAAGACCTTCAATAAGTTGTGGCACAGTGTGACTACAATGCACAATGACCAACCGTCGGTCTTTAGCCAAAAATGGTGGAACAAGCCGTCCATCTCTAAACATCAGAAGACCTCTGCTCCATCCACATCCCTCCCACCAACTTCATCCTCCTCCAGTCTCCCAGATTTTCCTCTGAACATCAGCCTCTCACCGTGTTAAATCCTCCTTTACAGCTCTCCTCATTTGCCTCATCTTCATCTTCGGCCACCTCATCAGTGCTATCTACATTCGCTTTTAAACATCCTGCATCATCATCCGCGTTCTTCAGCAGCGCAAGAGGTCTTGCCCCTGTGCACACTCTATCATCAATTATTCCTCCACCATCACCTTCGTCATTTTCTCAACACAAGGATCCGCCCGGTCGTATCGCCCTTGTTGCAATGGCCTGTGCCCATGCCGAATCCTCCACAGTGCACGGGGCTCGCCCCTGCGCCCACACTTTGATATCATCTTTCTCCGCCATCATTTGCAGCTTCAGCATCTATGACTGGTACAAGGATGAGCACGTGTCATCTGCCCACCTTGCAGCTGTTTGCACCCACGCGGGTTGTAGATTTCTCACGGTGCGTTGGCTCAAGCCTTCCCCTTGCCGCATCTCTCCCCTCCCAGTATTGCAGTGCATGAGGTTTGCCCCTGCGCCCATTCTATTACTACTCCGCAAGCATGTGCAGTCATCATTCTCCACTTGGCACCAGGAGCTGCCCGGCCAAACCGCCAGCTCCGCATTAGCCTGCACCCATGCCGATTCATCTCCAGTGCTTGTGGTTCCATCCCTGCACTCAAGCTTTTGCATCCAAGCCTTTGGCCCCTCTGCGCTTCTCCTTCCTTTACACTGGCGATGGGATCCGCCCGGTAACACCGCCAATCTTGTGGTAACCTGCGTCCTCGCTACTTCTCAGCAGCAGCAGGCCTCCCTCTTGCTAGAGCATCGGACATAGCAAGTCATACTGCTCATCGGGCTCGAGAAAACTGGGGCACAAGCCGTCACTCCTCCAACGAAAGTGGAAGCTCCTGCTTCTTGAGTACCTCCTTCTTGCGCACGTGGGTACGACACTCATATCCGCCCCCCATCAGCACTTGCATTCGTAGCCAAAGCCAGTCAACAAAGGCACAGTCAAGACGCCACTGGTACCGGACACCACCCGTCTCCCTGCTTGACCAAGCTAACCGCTGGAACAAGCCGTTGTATCCGTGGACCTGACTGCCTGAATCCCTTCGCTTCCCTACACTTCCCCTAGACTAGCAGAGCTCACTATGGCAGAGCCCTCTTTGAGCATGGCGTTGTGGCAGAGCCCTCCACTCCTGCATCCCTAGCATTCAGCACCATCACCATCTCCATCGTCCCCATCATCACCTTCTAAGGGATCCTACCAAGGAGAATGAGCTCTCGGCAGTATCCCCTTGGAACAGCATCCTCATCAAATGGCCATGATGAATCAACGGTTCCTCTTGGCACTCCCTACAATGGAGCAGAACATGAGCAACAACACAGCCCCTGCCCTTCTTCATGTTCAACCATTAGTGAAACCAATCTACTTCCTTGACTGTTCAACATCTACCAGGACACTGAATGATATTGTTACTCATCTTCCTGAGTGCCTACGGGATTCCTCCCACAGGAAAAGAGATGGTTCCACAAACTACCATCAATGGAGGGTTGATTTTCTACTCAATATGGGGAGAATCTAGTTTCCTGAGTTCAATCCCCGACATGTGCTCCTTGTTCTCCTTAACTCCATATCCATTCTTGGTACGGACTGGGTAGAAGCACTCGTGAAGGAGGCGCTCATCCTCACCACCCATCACTTTCTTCACCCACTCATCCAGAAACCACATGAAGGATTCTCAAAGACTTGGAAATCCATGTATCTGACCTATGTACCACATCCTCTCCAGTGTTGACTTCAAGGGGCTGTCAGAGTATTGAAGTCAACACTGACATAATCCCCTGGACAATCCAAGCTCTGAATGATGTTCAGATTCAGTATCGAACCAACACAAACCACCTCGCCAACGGATTGTTGGTCAAGATCGAGGACCGAGAGGCAAGCTGCCCCTAATAACTACGATCACATCGCAAGCGCATCCGGCTAGCAGGAAAGAAGCCGTTGCTCTACTTTTGTCCTGTTTTATGATACATTACCGAGGATTTTCATTCCCTCAAGGTTAACTAGAACAGTCTTCTTCGCTCTGTTCCCTTTTGGTTCCGCGGCTTTGCCGCCGTGTCTTCACCCTTCTCATCTTTTGCTCATACTTCCTCGTTATCCAATCAAGGCAAAGGAACAGCGGAGCACGCCACCGTAAGGTAGAGCAACCAGAGAAAGGTGGAGCAATCCAGGGAATGGTGGAGCAAGCTACAGAAAAATGGAGCATGCAAGAGAAAGGTGGAGCAAGCAAGGGAAAGGTGGGGCAAGCTATAGAAACAAGGAGCAAGCCAGAGAAAGGTGGAGCAAGCCTGAGAACGGTAGAGTAAGTGAGAGAAGTGGAGCAAGCCAAAGAAAGGTTGAGTGAGCCAGAGAATGAAGGAGCAAGCCAGACAAAAGTGGAGCAAGCCATAGAGATGTAGAGTAAGCCAGAGAAAGCTAGAGCAAGCCAGAGCAGGTGGAGGTAGCCAGAGAAAGGTGGAACAAGCCACAGACAGGTGGAGCAAGCCAGAGAACAGTGGAGCAAGCCAGAGAAAGGTGGAGCAAGCCAGGCACAGGTGGAGTAAGCCAAAGAAAGGTAGAGCAAGCTAGAGAAAGGTGGAGCAGCCCAGTGAAAGGTCCAGCAAGCCAGTGAAAGGTGGAGCAAGTCAGGGAAAGTTGGAGCAAGAAAGATAAAGGTGGAGAAAGCCAGAGAAAGGTGGACCAAGGTAGAGAAAGGTGGAGCAAGCAAGAGAAAAGTGGAGCAAGCCAAGATGTGAAGCTAGCCAGGAAAAGGTTAAGCAAGTCCGAGAACGGTGGAGCAAGCTAGAGAAAGGTGGAGTAAGACACAGAACGGTGGAACAAGCCAGAGAAAGGTGGAGCAAGCCAGCAAAAGGTGGAGCAAGCCAGCGAAAGTTGGAGCAAGCCAAAGAAAGGTGGAGCAAGACTAAGAAAGGTGGAGCAAGCCAGAGAAAGGTGGAGGAAGCCAGGTAAAGGTAAAGCAAACTAGAGAAAGGTGGAGCAATCTGAGAAAGGTAGAGCATGCCAGAAAAATGTGGAGCAAGCCAGGGAGAGGTAGAGCAAGCCAGAGAAAGGTGGAGCACGCAAGAGAAATGTGGAGCAAGCGAGAGAAGGTTGGAGCAAGCCCGATAACGGTGGAGCAAGCAACAGAATGGTGAAGCAAGCCAGCGAGCGGTGGAGCAAGCCAGAGAACGGTGGAGCAAGCTATAGAAAGGTGGAGCAAGACAGAGAAAGGTGGAGCAATCCAGAGAAAGGTGGAGCAAGCCAGAGAAAGGTGGAGCAAGCCAGAGAATGGTAGAGCAAGCCAGAGAAAGGTGGAGCAAGCCAGCGAGAGGTGGAGCGAGCCAGAGAAAGGTGGAGCGAGCTCAAATGAGGTGGAGCAAGCCAGAGAAAGGTGGAGCACGCCAGGGAGAGGTGGAGCAAGCCACATAAAGATGGAGCAAGCAAGGGGGAATGTGGAGCAATCCAGAGAAAGATGGAGCAAGCCAGGGAAAATTGGAGCAAGCCAGGGTAAAGTGGAGCAAGCTAGAGAAAGGTGGAGCAAGCCAAAGAAAGGTGGAGCAAGCTCAAGAGAGGTTGAGCAAGCCAGAGAAAGGTGGGGTAATCCAGGGAGAGGTGGAGCAAGCCACAGAAAGACGGAGCAAGCCAGAGGAATGTGGAGCAATCCAGAGAAAGATGGAGCAAGCCAGGGAAAGGTGGAGCAAGCCAGAGTAAGATGGAGCAAGCTAGAGAAAGGTGGAGCAAGCCATAGAAAGGTGGAGCAAGCCAGTAAAAGGTGGAGCATGCCAGAGAAAGGTGGAGCAAGCCAAAGAACGCTGGAGCAAGCCAGAGATAGGTGGAGCAAGCCAGAGAACAGTTGAGCAAGCCAGAGAAAGGTGGAGCAAGCCAGAAAAAGGCGAAGAAAGCCAGCAAAAGGCAGAGCAAGCTAGAGAAAGGTGGAGCAAGCCAGAGAAAGGTGAAGCAAGCAAAACAAACGTGGAGCAACCCAGAGAAAGGTGGAGCAAGAGAGGGAAACGTAGAGCAAGACAGAGAAAGATGGAGCAGGTCAGAGAAAGTTGGAGCAGGCCAGAGAAAGGTGGAGCAGGCCATGGAAGGGCGAAATAAGCCAGACAAAGGTAAATCAAGCCAGAGAAGAGTGGAGCAAGCTAAAGAAAGGAGGTGCAAGCTAGAGAACGGTGGGGCAAGCGAGAGAAAGGTGGAGCAAGCCAGAGAAAGGTGGAGCAAGCCAAGGAAATGTGGAACAAGCCAAAGAAAGGTGGAACAAGCCATTAAATGGTGGAGCAAGCTAGAGAAAGGTTGAGCAAGCCACAGAAAGGTGAAGCAAGCAATGGAAAGGTGGAGCAAGCCAGGGAAAGGTGGAGCAAGCCAGAGAACGGTAGAGTAAGCGAGAGAAGTGGAGCAAGCCAAAGAAAGGTCGAGTGAGCCAGAGAATGAAAGAGCAAGCCAGAGAAAAGTGGAGCAAGCCATAGAGATGTGGAGTAAGCCAGAGAAAGCTAGAGCAAGCCAGAGCAAGGTGGAGGTATCCAGAGAAAGGTGGAACAAGCCAAAGACAGGTGGAGCAAGCCAGAGAACAGTGAAGCAAGCCAAAGAAAGGTGGAGCAAGCCAGGCACAGGTGGAGTAAGCCAAAGAAAGGTAAAGCAAGCTAGCAAAAGGTGGAGAAATCCAGTGGAAGGTCCAGCAAGGCAGTGAAAGGTGGAGCAAGTCAGGGAAAGATGGAGCAAGACAGAAAAAGGTGGAGAAAGCCAGGGAAAGGTGGAGCAAGGTAGAGAAAGGTGGGGCAAGAAAGAGAAAAGTGGAGCAAGCCAAGGAGATGTGAAGCTAGCCAGGAAAAGGTTAAGCAAGTCGGAGAACAGTGGAGCAAGCTAGAGAAAGGTGGCGCAAGACAGAGAACGGTGAAGCAAGCCAGAGAAAGGTGGAGCAAGCCAGCAAAAGGTGGAGCAAGCCAGCGAAAGGTGGAGCAAGCCAAAGAAAGGTGGAGCAAGCCTGAGAACGGTGGAGCAAGCCAGAGAAAGGTGGAGCAAGCCAGAGAAAGGTGGAGGAAGCCAGGTAAAGGAAAAGCAAGCTAGAGAAAGGTGGAGCAATCTGAGAAAGGTAGAGAATTCCAGAAAAATGTGGAGCAAGCCAGGGAGAGGTGGAGCAAGCCAGAGAAAGGTGGAGCATGCAAGAGAAAGGTAGAGCAAGCGAGAGAAGGGTGGAGCAAGCCAGAGAACGGTGGAGCAAGCTATAGAAAGGTGGAGCAAGCTAGAGAAAGGTGGAGCAATCCAGAGAAAGGTGGAGCAAGCCAGAGAAAGGTGGAGTAAACCAAAGAAAGGTAGAGCAAGCCAGAGAAAGGTGGAGCAAGCCAGAGAAAGGTGGAGCAAGCAAGAGAAAGGTAGAGCAAGCGAGAGAAGGGTGGAGCAAGCCAGAGAACGGTGGAGCAAGCTATAGAAAGGTGGAGCAAGCTAGAGAAAGGTGGAGCAATCCAGAGAAAGGTGGAGCAAGCCAGAGAAAGGTGGAGTAAACCAAAGAAAGGTAGAGCAAGCCAGAGAACGGTGGAGCAAGCCAGCAAAAGGTGGAGGAAGCCAGAGAAAGGTGGAGTAAGCTCAAGTGAGGTGGAGCAAGCCAGAGAAACGTGGAGCATGCCAGGGAGAGGTGGAACAAGCCACAGAAAGATGGAGCATGTCAGGGGAATGTGGAGCAATCCAGAGAAAGATGGAGCAAGCCAGGAAAAATTGGGGCAAGCCAGGGTAAGGTGGAGCTAGCTAGAGGAAGGTGGAGCAAGCCAAAGAAAGGTGGAGCAAGCCAGTCAAAGGTGGAGCAAGCCAGAGAAAGGTGGCGCAAGCCAAAGAATGGTGGAGCAAGCCAGGGTAAGGTGGAGCTAGCTAGAGGAAGGTGGAGCAAGCCAAAGAAAGGTGGAGCAAGCCAGTCAAAGGTGGAGCAAGCCAGAGAAAGGTGGCGCAAGCCAAAGAATGGTGGAGCAAGCCAGAGAAAGTTGGAGCAAGCCAGAGAAAGGTGGAGCAAGAAAGATAAAGGTGGAGCAAGCCAGAGAAAGGTGGAGTAAGCCAGAGAAAGGCAGAGCAAGCCAGAGAAAGGTGGAGCAAGCCAGAGAAAGGTGGAGCAAGCCAGAGAAAGGTGAAGCAAGCCAAATAAAGGTGGAGCAAGCCAGAGAAAGGTGGAGCAAGAGAGGGAAAAGTAGAGCAAGACAGAGAAAGATGGAGCAGGCCAGAGAAAGGTCGAGCAGGCCATGAAAAGGTGGAGTAAGCCAGACAAAGGTAAATCAAGCCAGAGAACGGTGGAGCAAGCCAAAGAAGGGAGACGCAAGCAAGAGAACGGTGCACCAAGCAAGAGACATGTGGAGCAAGCCAGAGAAAGGTGGAGCAAGCCAGGGAAAGGCGGAGCAAGCCAAAGAAAGGTGGAGCAAGCCAGAAAAAGGTGGAGCAAGCTAGAGAAAGATTGAGCAATCCAGAGAAAGGTGGAGCAAGCCAGCGAAAGGTGGAGCAAACCAGAGAAAGGTGGAGCAAGCCAAACCATGGTGGGGTAAGCGAGAGAAGTGAAGCAAGCCAGAGAAATTTGGAGCAAGCCAGGGAAAGGTGCAGCAAACCAGAGAAAGGTGGAACGAGCTTGGGAAAGGCGAAGCAAGACAAAGAAAGGTGAAGCAAGCCAGCAAAAGGTGGAGTAAGCCAGGGAAAGGTGAAGCAAGTCAGAGAAAACTGCAGTAAAGCAAAGAGCTATGGAGCAAGCCAGAGAATGGTGGAAAACGCCAGGTAACAGTAAAGCAAACCAAAGGCAGGTGGAGCAAGCCAGAGAAAGGTAGAGCAAGCCATAGAAAGGTAAACCAAGCAAGAGAAAGGTGGTGCAAGCCAGAGAAATGTGGAGCGAGCCAGAGATTGGTGGAGCAAGCCAAACAAAGGTGGATCAAGCCAGAAAAAGGTGGAGCAAGCCAGAGAAACGTGTAGAAAGCAAGAGAAAGGTGGAGCAAGCCAGTGAAAGGGGGAGAAGGCTAAAGAAAGCTGAAGCAAGTCAGAGAACGGTTGATCAAGCCAGAGAAAAGTGGAGCAAGCCAGGGAAAGGTGGTGCAAGCAAGAGAAAGGTGAAGCAAAGCAGATAATGGAAAAGCAAGCCATTGAACGGTGGAGCAAGCTAGAGAAGGGTGGAGCAAGCTAGAGAAAGGTGGGGCAATCCAGAGAAAGTTGGAGCAACCCAGAGAAAGGTGGAGCAAGCCAGAAAAAGGTAGAGCAAGCCAGAGAAAGGTGGAGCAGGCCAGAGAAAGGTGGAGCAAGCCAGAGAAAGGTGGAGCAAGCCAGGGAAAGGTGGAGCAAGCCAGAGAAAGGTAGAGCAAGCCAGAGAAAGGTGGAGCAGGCCAGAGAAAGGTGGAGCAAGCCAGAGAAAGGTGGAGCAAGCCAGGGAAAGGTGGAGCAAGCCAGAGAAAGGTAGAGCAACTCATGGAAAAGTAGAGCAAGACAGAGAAAGGTGGAGCAAGCCCGGGAAAGATAGAGCAAGCTAGAGAAATGTGGAGCAAGCCAGAGAAAGGTGGAGCAAGCCAGTGAAATGTGGAGCAGCCCAGAGAAAGGTGGAGCAAGCCTGAGAACAGTAGAGCAAGCCATACAAAGGTGGACCAAGGCAGAAAACAGTGGTACAAGCCAGAGAAAGGTGGTTTAAGGCAGCAAAAGGTGGAGCAAACCAGTGAAAGGTAAAGCAAGCCGGAGAAAGGTTGAGCAAGCCAGAGAAAGCTGGATCAAGCCAGATAACGTCGAAGAAAGCCAGGGAACGGAAGAGTAAGCCATAAAAAGGTGGGGCAAGCAAGGGAAAGGCGGAGCAAGCCAGAGAATGGTAGAGCAAGCCACAAAATGGTTGAGCAACAAAAAGTACAGTGGAGCAAGCCAGAGAATGGTGGAGCAAGCCAAAGAATGGTGGAGGAAGATAGAGAAAGTTCGAGCAAGTGAGAGAAAGATGGAGCAAGCAAGAGAAAGGTGGAGCAAGTCCGAAAACGGTGGAGCAAGCCAGACAATGGTGGAGAAGGCCAGATAAATGTGGAGCAGGCTAGAGAAAGGTGGAGCGTGCCAGAGAAATGTAGAGCAAGCCAGATAAAGGTTGAGCAAGTCACAGAACGGTGAAGCAATCCAGAGAAAGGTGGAGCAAGCCAGAGAGAGGTGGAGCAAGCCAGAGAAAGGTGGAGCAAGCCAAAGAAAGGTGGAGCAAGGCAGAGGAAGGTGCAGCAAGCCAAAGGAAGGTCAAGCAATCCAGAGAGAGGTGGAGCAAGCCAGAGGAAGGTGGAGCAAGCCAAGAAAAGGTGGACCAAGCTAGAGAAAGGTGGAGCAAGCCACGGAAAGGTAGAGCAAGCCAGAGAAAGGTGGAGCAAACCAAAGAAAGGTGGAGCAAGCCAGGGAAAGGTGGAGCAAGCCTGGGAAAGGTGGAGCAATCCAAAGAAAGGTGGAGCAAGTCAGGAAAAGGTGGAGCAAGCCAGAGAAAGCTGGAACATGATAGAGAACGATGGAGCAAACAAGAGACGGGTAAAACAAGCCCAAAAAAGGTGGAGCAAGCCAGAGAACGGTGTAGCAAGCCAGAAAATGGTGGAGCAAGCCAGAGAACGGTGGAGAAAGCCAGAGAAAGGTGGAGCAAGCCAGAGAAAGGTGGAGCAAGCCTGAGAAAGGTGGCGTAAGCTACAGAAGTATGGAGCAAGCTAAAGAACGGTGGAGTAAGCCAGAGAAATGTGGAGCAAGACAGAGAAAGGTGGAGCAAGCCAGAGAAAGTTGGAGCAAGCCAGAGAAAGGTGAATCAAGCCAGAGAAAAGTGGAGCAAGCTAGGGAAAGGTGGAGCAAGCCAGCAAAAGGTGGAGAAAGCTAGAAAAAGGTAAAGAAAGCAAGAGAAAGGTGAAGCAAACCAGGGAAATGTGGAGCAAGCCAGAGAAAGGTGGAGCAAGGGAGAGAACATTGGAGCAAGCCACAGAAATTTAGAGCAAGCCAGAAAACAGTGGAGCAAGCCAGAGAAAGATGAAGCAAGCCAACAAAAGGTGGAGAAATTCAGAGAAATTTGGAGCAAGCCAGAGAAAGATGGAGCAATCCAGAGAAAGGTGGATCAAGCCAGAGAGAGATAGAGCAAGCCAGAGAGAGGTGGAGCAAGCCAGGGGAGGCTAAAGCAAGCCAGAGAAAGGTGAAGCAAGCCAGAGAACGGTAGAGCAATCCAGGAAACTTTGGAGCAAGACATAGAAAGGTGGAGCAAGCCAAGGATACGTGGACAAAGCCAGATAATGGTGGAGCAGGCCAGAGAAAAGTGGATCAAGCCAGGGGAAGGAGGAGCAAGCCAGTGAAAGGTGGAGCATGCCAGAGAAAGGTGGAGCAAGCCAGAGAAAGGTGAAGCAAGTCAGAGAACAGTGAAGCAAGCCGGCAAAAGGCGGAGTAAGCCAGAGAAAGGTAGAGCAAGCCAGAGAAAGATGGAACAAGCCAGAGAAAGGTGGAGCAAGCCAGAAAAAGGTGGAGCAAGCCAGAGAAGGGTGGGACAAGCTAAGGAAAGAGGGCCAAGGCCAGAGAGAGATGGAGCAAGCCAAGGAAAGGTGGAGCAATCCAGAGAAAGTTGGAGCAAGCTAGAGAAATATGGAGCAAGCCAGGGAATGTGGAGCAAGGCAGGAAAGATGGAGCAAGCCAGAGAAAGGTGTAGCAAGCCAGGGAAAGCTGGAGCAAGCCAGAGAAAGGTGGAGCAAGCCAGAGAACGGAGGAGCAAGCAAGAGACAGGTGGAGCAAACCAAAGAAAGGATGAGCAAGCCAGAGAATGGTGGAGCAAGCCAGAGAATGGAGGAGGAAGCCAGAGAACGGTGTAGCAAGTGAAAGAATAGTGGGGCAAGCCAGAGAAAGGTGGAGGAAGGGAGAGAAAAGAGGAGCAAGCCAGAGAAAGGCGGGGCAAGTCAGAGGACGGTGAAGCAAGTGAGGGAACGGTGGAGCAAGCCATACAAAAGTTGAGCATGCCAGAGAAAGATGGAGCAAGCCAGAGAAAGGTGGAACAAGCTAGAGAAAGGTAGAGAAAGCCAGAGAAAGGTGGACTAAGGCAATGAAACGTGGATCAAGCTAGAGAAAAGTGGAGCAAGCCAAAGAATGGTGTAGGGAGCCAGAGAACGGTGGAGCAAGCTAGAGAATGGTGGAGCAAGTCATACGGTGGAGCAACGGTGGAGCAAGCCAAAGAATTGTGGAGCAAGCCAGACAACATTGGAGCAAGCAAGGCAAAGGTGGAGCAAGCCAGAGAAAGGTGGAGCAAGCCAGAGAATGGTAAAGCAAGCCAGAGAATGGTGGATCAGGCCATTGAAAGGTCGAGCAAGCCACAGAAAGTAGGAGCATGCCAGAGACAGGTGGAACAAGCAATAGAAAGGTTAAGCAAGCCAGAGAACAGTGGAGCAAGCCAAAGAAAGGTAAAGCAAGCCAGAGAAAGGTAAAGCAAGCCAGAGAAAGGTGGAGCAAGCCAAAGAGAGGTGGAGCAAGCCAGAGACAGGTAGAGCAAGCCAGGAAAAGATGGAGCAAGCCAGAGAAAGGTGGAGCAAGCTAGGCAAAGGTGGAGCAAGCCAGAGAAACATAGAGCAAGCCCCAGAAAAGTGGAGCAAGCCAGGGGAAGGTGGAGCAGGCCAGACAAAGGTGAAGCAAGCCATAGGAATGTGGGTAAGCCACGGAAAGGTGGAGCAAGCCAGAAAAAGGTGGAGCAAGCCAGAGAACCGTGGAGCAAGCAAGAGACAGGTAGAGCAACCAAGAGAAGGGTGGAGCAAGCCAGAGAACAAAGGAGCAAGCCATAGAACGGTGGAGCAAGCCATAGAACGATGGAGCAAGCGAGAGAAAGGTGGAGCAAGCATGAGAACAGAGGAGCAAGCCCGATAAAGGTGGAGCCAGCCAGAGAAACGTGGAGCAAGCCAGAGAAAGGTGGAGCAATCCAGAGAAAGGTGGAGCAAGCCACAGAAAGTTGGACCAAGCCAGAGAAAGGTGGAGCAAGCCAGAGAAAGGTGTAGCAAGCCAGAGACAGGTGGAGCAAGCCAGGTGTATTTCGAGCAAGCCAGAGAAAGATGGAGAAAGCCGAGAAAAGGTGGAGCAAGCCAGAGAAAGGTGAGCAAGCCAGAGAAAGGTGGATCAAGCTAGAGAAAGGTGGAGCAAGCCAGAGAAAGGTGGCGCAAGCCGGAGAAAGGTGAAGCAAGGCAGAGAATGGTGGAGCAAGCAAGAGAACGGTGGAGCAAGCCAGAGAACGGTGGAGCAAGCCAGAGAACAGTGGAACAAGCACAAGAAATGTGGAGTAAACCAGAGAAAGGTGGAGCAAGCGAGAGAACAGTGGAGCAAGCCAAAGAACGGTTGAGCAGGCAAGAGTATGGTCAAGCAAGCCAGAGAATGGTGGAGCAAGCCACAGAATGGTGCAGCAAGACACAGAAAGTTTGAGCAAACCAGAGAAAGGTTGAGCAAGCCAGAGAAAGGTCAAGGAAGTCAGAGAATGGTGGAGCATGACAGAGAACGGTGGAGCAAGCCAGAGAAAGGTGGAACAAGCCAGGGAAAGGTGGAGAAAGCCATAGAAAGGAGGAGAAAGCCAAGGAAAGGTGGAGCAAGCCACACAAAGGTGGAGCAAGCCCAAGAAAGGTGGATCAAGCTAGTGAAAGGTGGAGTAATTAAGGGAGAGGTGGAAGAAGTTAGCGAACGGTGGAGCAAGCCAGGAAAAAGTGCAGCAAGCCAAAGAAAGGTGGAGCAAGCCAGAGGACAATGGAGCAAACGAGTGACAGGTGGAGCAATCAAGACAAGGTGGAGCAAGCCAGAGAATGGTGAAGCAAGTTAGAGACCGGTGGAGCAGACCAGAGAATGGTGGAGGAAGCCAGAGAACGGTGGAGCAAGCCAGAGAAAGGTTGAGTAAGCCAGAGAAAGGTGCAGCAAGCCCGACAAAGGTGGAGTAAGGTAAAGAATGGTGGAGCAAGCTAGAGAACGGTGGAGCAAGCCAGAGAAAGGTGGAGTAAGCCAGAGAAAGGTGAAGCAAGCCAGAGAAATGTGGAGCAAGCCACGAAAAGGTGGAGGAAGCAAGGGAAGGTGGGACAAGCAAGAAAAAGGTATAGCAAGCCAGAGAAAGGTGGACCAAACCAGGGAAAGGTGGAGCAATCCAGAGAAAGGTGCAGCAAGCTAGAGAACGGTGGAGCAAGGCAGAGAAATGTGGATCAAGCCAAAGAATGGTGGAGTAAGCCAGAGAAAGGTGGAGCAAGCCAGCAAAAGGTGGAGCAAGCCAAAGAAATGTGGAGCAAGCCAGAGAAAGATGGAGCAAGCCAGAGATAGATGCAGCAAGCCAAAGAAAGGTGGAGCAAGCCAGAGAAAGGTGGGGCAAGCCAGGGGAGGGTGGAGCAAGCAAGAGAAAGGTGGAGAAAGCCAGAGAACTGTGGAGCAAGCCAGGGACAGGTGGAGCAAGACATAGAAAGGTGGAGCAAGCCAAGGAAAGGTGGAGGAAGCAAGAGAATGATGGAGCAGTTTAGAGCAAGGTGGAGCAAGCCAGAGAAAGGAGGCCCAAGCCATTGAATGGTGGAGCATCCCAGAGAACGGTGGAGCAAGCCAGAGAAAGGTTGAGCAAGCCAGAGAAAGGTGGAGAAGCCACAGAATGGTGGAGCAACCCAGCAAAAGGTTAAGTGTGCCAGACAAAGATTGAGCAAGCCAGAGAAAGATGGCGCAAGCAATAGAAAGGTGGATCAAGCCAGAGAATGATGTTGCAAGTTAGGGAAAGGTGAAGCAAGCCCGAGAAAAGTGGTGCAAGCCAGGGAAAGGTGGAGCATCCAAGAGAGAGGTGAAGCAAGCCAGAGATAGGTGGAGCAAGCTGGGGAAAGGTTGAGCAAGCCAGAGAAAGGTAGATCAGGCCAGAGAAAGGTGGAGAAATCCGGGGAAAGATGGGGCAAGCCTCAGAAAGGTGGAGCAAGCATGAAAACGCTAGAGCAAGCTAGAGAAAGGTGGAGCAAGCCAAAGAATGGTAGAGCACGCTAGAGACAAGTGCAGCAAGCCAGAGAAAGATGGAGCAATTAGAGAAAGGTGGAGGAATTCAGAGAACTGTGGAGCAAGCCAGAGAAAGGTGGAGCAAGCCAAATAAAAGTGGCACAAGCCAGGGAAAGGTGGAGCAATCCAGACAAAGGTGCAGCAAGGCAGAGAAAGGTGGAGCAAGCCAGGGAAAGGAGGAGAAAACCAGGGAAAGGTGGAGCAAGCTAGGGAAAGGTGTATCAAGCCAGAGAAAGGTGGAGCAGGATAGAGAACGTTGGAGCAAGCCAGGATAAGGTGGAGCAAGACAGAGAAAGGTGGAGCAAATCAGGAAAAGCTGGAGCACGCCAGGGAAAGGTGGAGCTAGCTGGAGAAAGGTGGAGCAAGCAAGGGAAAGGTGGAGCAATCCAGAGAAATGTGGAGCAAGAAAGGGAATGATGGAGCAAGCCAGAGAAACGTTGAGCAAGCTAGAGAAAGGTGGAGCAAGCCAGAGAACAGTGGAGGAAGCCATAGAACGGTGGAGCAAGCCAAGGAAAGGTGGAGCAAGCCAGAGAAAGATGGAGCAAGCTAGAAAAAGGTGGAGCAAGCCAGGGAAAGGTGGAGAAAGCCAAAGGAAGGTCAAGCAACCGAGAAAAGGGTGGAGCAAGCCAGAGAACGGTGGAGCATGCCAGAGAAATGAGCAACAAGCCAGGGAAAGGTGGAGCAAGCCAGAGAAAAGTGGACCAAGCAAGAGAACAGTGGAGGAACCCAGAAATGGTGAAGCAAGGCAGAGAATGGTGGAGCAAGCCAGAGAAAGGTGGAGCAAGCCAAGGAAAGGAGGAGCACGCCAGAGAAAGATGGACCAAGCCAGAGAAAGGTGGAGCAAGCCAGAGAATGGTAGAGGACCTAGAGAACAGTGGAGCGAGCGAGAGAAAGGTGAAATAAGCCAGAGAATGGAGGATCAAGCCAGAGAAAGGTGGAGCAAGCCAGAGAAAGGTGGAGAAAGCCACAGAAAGATGGAGCAAGCCAGATAATTGTGGAGAAAGCCAGAGAAAGGTGGAGCAAGCTATAGAAAGGTGGAGCAAGCCAGGGAAACGTTGAGCAAGCCAGAGAAAGGTGGAGAAAGGCATAGAAGGATCGAGCAGGCCATGGAAAGGTGGAGCAAGCCAGAGAAAGGTGGAACAAGCGGGAGAACGGTGAAGAAATTGAGAGACAGGTGGAGCAAGCCAAAGAAAGGTTGAGCAGGCCAGAGAATGGTGTAGCAAGCCAGAGAACGTTGGAGGAAGTCAGATAACGGTGAAGGAGGCCAGATAACAGTGGAGCAAGCCAAAGAACAGTGGGGTAAGCCAGAGAAAGGTAGAGCAAGCCAGAGAAAGGTGGAGCAAGCCAGAAAAAGGTGTAGCAAGCCAGAGGAAGGTGAGGTGAGCCAGAGAACGGTGCAGCAAGCCAAAGAAAGGTGGAGCAAGCCAGAGAAAAATGGAGCAAGCCAAAGAAAGGTGGAACAAACTAGAGAAAGCCAGAGAAAGGTGGAGCAAGCCTGGGAAAGGTGGAGCAAGCTAGAGACCGGAGGGGCAAGCAAGGGAAAGGTGTAGCAAGCCAGAGAACGGTGGAGCAAGCCAGAGAATGCTGGAGCAAGTCATAGAACGATGGAGCAAGCCAGAGAACAGTGGAGCAAGCCAGAGAAAGTAGGAGCAAGACAGGGAAAGGTGGAGCAAGCCAGAGGAAGGTGGAGCAAGCCAGAGAACGGTGGAGCAAGCCAGAGAAAGATTGAGCAAGCCAGAGAAGGGTGAAGCAAGCTAAAAAAAGGTGGAGCAGGCCAGAGAAAGTTTGAGTAAGGCAGAAAAAGGTGGAACAAGTGAGAGAAATGTGTAGCAAGCCAGATAAAGGTGGAGCAATGCAGGGAAAGGTGGAGAAATCCAGAGAAAGGTGGAGCAAGCCAGGGAAAGGTGGAGCAAGTCCCAGAACGGTGGAGCATGTCCGAGAAAAGTGGAGCAAGCCAGGGAAAGGTGGAGCAAGCGAGAGAAAGGCGATGCAAGGCAGAGAAAGGTGGGTAAGACAGGGAAAGGTGGAGCAAGCTAGAGAAAGGTGGAACAAGCCAGAGAACGGTGGAGCAAGCAAGAGATATGCAGAGCAAACCAGAGAAAGTTGGAGCAAGCCAGAGAAGGGTGGAGTGAGCCAGAGAACAGTGGAGCAAGCCAGAAAACTGTTGGACTATTGAAGTCAACACTGACCAATCCGTTGGATAACTTGAGCTTTGAATAAGGTTCAGGTCCTGTACCGGACTAGTACAAAGCACCACGCCAAACAGACTGTCGGTCACGATCAATGATCCTACGGTGAGCTACCCTAATAACTGCAATCACGTCGCAACTGTATCCGGCTAACGGAAAAGAAGCCGTCGCTCGGCTGCTGTGCTATTCTGGAATATATCAGCAAGGATGTTCATTCCCTCAAAGTTAACCAGAGCAGTTCTTCCCATCATGTTACCCTTTGGTTCCGCAGCTTCACCGCCTTGTCCTCGCTCTGCTTGCTTCTCGTTCGCCTTTCCTTTGCCAACCTTTCCCAGTTCTTAGATCTTCTCTCTGTTTCTCTTGCTCCTTTGCTTAACACTTATCGACCCATCACTCACTCCTCACTCGCTTTCTCTCACTGGCCACTGTCTACCTTATACCTTCGGTGTCTCGCCTGGCTTCAAGCTCTGCGATTAACTCCTCAGGACAGTTCACACCATTCTTCCTTTGTTATTCTGCCAATGTTATTGTCCATGTTTTGTTGCTTCTGCCTGCTTCTACCATTTCCATCTTCGCTCACAGCATTCTTCTGACATGGTATTAGAGCATCAGGCAACATCACCTGGTGCCCCGTGATCCAGTCATCATTTTGTTGCCGCAATTGCTCCACTACTTTGTCTAGCATTCATCTTTTGCCGTTACCACCGTGCCACACCGTTCTGTTTTGCCAGCAGCTTACGTCAGCAGCACTACTCCGATTGCTCCTCAAGCTGAAGAAATTTCTTGTCACCCTGACCAAGCCCTTTGCCCAATCCGCGCCCGTGGCCCACGTTTGGCGACACGACATCGACATCAACCGCGAGCAGTTCTTGAGCCACCACCTGTCGCCATCTTCCAGGATGCTTCTTGCCGCACGCCACCTATTGCATCTCGTGCCTCAGCCACCATAGGTGCCTTTGATTTCCTCATCTGCTTCATCTTTCTCATCTGCTCCAACAGCCCTAGCCTCATTGCTGACACATTCTCCAGCCGTGCTCTTGTACTGCCTCTGCTCATCATCAGCAGCAGCAGATTGACGTCCACAGCTAGGACATCGGACGCCACAAGTCTTCCTCCTCACGGTCCGAGCTAACTGGAAAACATTCCATCACTCTCCTGACAGTTGCAGACATCTCTGCTGATCTTGCAACTCCTTCCGCTACAGCCGCATTCCTCTCATTGTATGGATTTGTGGTGATTTTTACAGAGTTGTACGGAGTTGTACAGTGTTGTACTAAGTTGTAAGGAGTTGTACGGAGTTGTACAAAGGTTTACAGTGTTCTACGGAGCTGTAGGAATTTGTGCTGACATGTAGAGATTTGTACAGAGGTGTACAGAGTAATGCAAAGTTGTACAAGGTTATACAAAGTTGTACTGAGTTGTACGGACTTGTACGGAGTTGTACGGAGTTATACGGAGGTGTAAGGAGGTGTACGGAGTTGTACAGAGTTGTACAATGGTGTAAATAGTTGTCAAGAGTTTTTATGGAGTTTTACGGAATTTTACAGAGTTGTACAGAGTTGCACAAAGTTGTACGGAGTTGTACAAATTAGTACAGAGTTGCACGGAGTTGTAGCAATCTATACAGAGTTGTACAAGTTGTACGCAGTTGCACAGAGTTGAAAAGAGTTGTATGGAGTTGTCTGCAGCTGTACAGTGTTTTGCGGGGTTTTAGCAAGTTGTACGGAGTTGTACGGAGTTGTACAGAGTTGCCAGAGCTGTACAGAGTTGTACATAGTTGTAGAGAGCTGTACGGAGTTGTACGGAGTAGTACAGAGTTTTAGGAAATTCTACAGAGTGTATCACATTTTATGACGTTTCACAGAGTTGTACGGAGTTGTACGGATCTGTACAAAGTTGTATGAAATTCTACAAAGTTGTATGTAGTTGTACTGAGTTCTAGAGAGTTGTACAGAGTTTTACGGGAATGTATGCAGTTTTTTGTATTTGTACGTAGTTGTACGGAGTTGTATGGAGTTGTAGCGAGTTTTACAGAGTTTTACGGAGTTATACAGAGTTTTACGGAGTTGTACGGAGTTGTACGGAGTTGTGCAGAGTTATACAGAGTGCTACACAGTTGTATGGAGTTTCATGTAGTTGTACAAAGTTGTACGGAGTTGTAGCATGTTGTACGGAATTGTAAAGAGTTGTACGGAGTTGTACGGATTTGTATGCAGCTGTACAGAGTTGTACGGAGTTGTACGTGGTTATACAGAGATGTAGGAATTTGTACAGAATTGTACGGCATTGCACAGGGTTGTACAGAATTGTACGGCGTTGTATGAACTGTATGGAGTTGTCTGGAGCTGTACAGAGTTGTACATATTTGTATGGAGCTGTATGGAGCTGTCGGAGTTGTAGCGATTTGTACCGAGTTGTACGGATTTGTACAAATTTATACAGAGTTGTACAGAGTTGCATGGAGTTGTACGGAGTTATATGGAGCTACCTGAACTTGTGCGGAGTTGTACGAAGTTTTACCAAGTTGTACAAAATTGAACAGAATTTCACATAGTTGTACGCAGTTGTAGGAATTGTATAGAGTTGTACGGAGTTCTACCAAGTTGTACAGAGTTGTATGGAGTTGCAGGGTGTTGTAGTAATTTGTACAGAGTTTTACGGAGTCGTGTATGGAATTGAGCGGAGTAACACAAAGTTGTGTGGACTTAAAGGATTTGTAGCAAGTTGTGCAGAATTGTACAGAGTTGTAAAGATTTGTACAGAGTCGTACATAGTTTTAGGGAGTTTTGCGGAGTTTTACGTAGCTGTGTGGAGTTGTACAAAACTGTACTGACTTGTACAGAGTTGTATGGAGTTGTGCGGAGTTGTATGGAACTGAACAGAGTTGTACAAAGTTGTACAAATTGTACGGACTTGTACAGAAATATACGGAGTTGTACAGAGTTGAAGCAATTTGTACGGAGTTTTACGGAGTTGTACAAAGTTGTATGGAGTTAAACAGATTTATACAGAGTTTTACACATTTTTACGGAGTTGCACAGAGTTTTATGTAGTTCTACATAGTTGTCGGAGTTCTACGGAGTTGAACAGAGTTGTATCGAGTTGTACAGAGTTCTACGGAGTTGAATGGAACTGTACGGAGCTGTACCAAAGTGTACGGAGTTGTACGGAGTGATAGCAAGCTACACAGAGTTGTACGGAGTTGTACAGAGTTGTACGGAGTTGTACAGAGTTGCAAAGAGTTATACAATGTTGTACAGAGTTTTCTGGAGTTGTATAGTGGTGTAGTGAATTGCACACAGTTTTACGGAGCTGTACAGAGTTGTACGGACCTCTACGGAGTTGTACGGAGTTGTACAGAGTTGTACAGAGTTGTAAGAAGATGTACGGAGTTGTGAAGAGCTGTACGGAGTTGTAGCAAGTTGAACGGAGTTGTACGTTGTTGTATGGAGTGGTATGGAGTGGTACAGAGTTGTACGGAGTTGTGCGGAGTTATACAGAGATATTCAGAGTTGAACGGAGGAGTACGGAGTTGTACAGAGTTGTATGGTGTTGTAAGGAGTTGTGAGGAGTTCTACGGATTTGTACGGAGTTGTACGGTGTTGTACGTAGTTATGGCAAGTTGTACAAAGTTGTACAAAGTTGTAGCATTTTGTACAGAGTTGTACGGAGTTGTACTGAGTTGTACTGAGTTGTACGGAGTTGTACGCAGTCTTGCATAGATGTACGGGGTTGTAACGATTTGTACGGAGTTGTACAGAAATGTACAACGTTGTACGGAGTTGTATAGAGTTGAACAGAGTTGTACAGAGTTGTGCGGAGTTGTACACAAACGTGCGGATTTGTAAAAAGGCGTACGGAGTTGTACGGGGGTGTACAAAGTTGTAGCAAGTTGTACGGAGTTGTACGGAGTTGTATATAGTTGTACACAGCTGTACAAAGTTTTACCGAGTTGTAAGGAGTTGTACATAGTTGTACACAGCTGTACAAATTTTTTTGGAGTTGTACGGAGTTGTACGGAGTTTTACGGAGTTATAACAAGTTACATGAAGTTGTACATAGGTGAACAGAGTTAAACGGAGCTGTAGCAATTTGTACAAGGTTATACGGAGTTGTAATAAGTTGTACAAATTTGTATTGAGCTGTACAAAGTTGTTCCAAGTTTTACTGAATTTTACGGAGTTGTACGCAACTGTGCACAAATATACAGAGTTGTACAGAGTTTTACGGAGTTATAGCAATATTTACAGAGTTGTACGGAAATGTACGAAGTTTTACAGGGTTGTAAGAAGTTGTACAGAGTTGTATGGAGTTATCCACAGTTGTACGGAGGTGTACGGAGTTGTACGGAGTTGTACAGAGTTGTACGACGTTATACAAAGTTGTACCAAGTTGTACAGAGATGTAAATAGGCCTATGAATTATACGGAGTTGTACAGAGTTGAAAGAAGTTGTAAGGAGTTGTACAGAGTTTTATGGAGCTGTACGGAGTTGTACGGTGTTGAATAGAGTTGTACGAAGTTTTATGGAGTTGTATGGAGTTGGGCGTAGCTGTACAGAGTTGCATCAATTTGTACAGAACGGTACGGAGTTGTACAGAGGTTGTACGGAGCTATACGGAGATGTACGGACTTGGACGGAGTTGGACGTAGTTGTACAGAGTTGTAGCAAGTTGTACGGAATTGTAATGGGTTGTACTGAGTTGTACAGAGTTGTACAGTGTTGGATGGATTTGTACCCAGTTGGATGGACTTGTATGAAGTTTAACAAAGTTGAACGGAGTTGTAAGGAGCTGTAGGAGTTGTACGGAGTTGTACGGAGTTGTACAGAGCTCTACAAGGTTGGACTAAGGTGTCTAGAGTTGTATGGAGTTGTACCGAGTTATGAAGAGTTGTATGGAGTTGTAAGTAGTTGGACTGATCTGTACCGATTTGAACGGAGCTGTACGGACTTGTACAGAGTTGTACGGAGTTGTGCGGAGTTGTTTGCAGTTGTACGGAGTTGTACAAAGTTGTAGCAAGTTGTAAGGGGGTGTACAAAACAATACAGAGCTATACAGATTTGTACGGAGCTTTGCTGAGTTGTACAGAGTTACACAAATTTGTAGTAATTTGTATAGAGTTCTACAGGATTGTAGGGAGTTGTACTGAGTTGTACTCAATTTCACAGAGTTGTATGGAGTTGTACGAAGATGTAAGGATCTGTACAGAGTTTTACGGAGTTGTCCCAAATTCTACAGATTTGTACGGAGTTGTATGCAGTTGTACAGAATTGCATGGAGTTTTAAAGAGTTGTACGGAGGTATACATAGTTGTACAGAGTTGTACGGAGTTGAGCAAATTTGTACGGAGTTGTACAAATCTGTACGGAGTCATATAGAGTTTTTGTGAGTTTTAGCATCTTGTAGTGAGTTGTACAGAGTTGTACAAAGTTGTACGGAGTTCTGCGAAGTTGTTCAGAGCTAGGAGTTGTATGGAATTGTACATTGTTGTACGGAGTTGTACAGAGCCGTACACAGTTGTACAGAGTTGTACTGAGCTGTATGGAGTTGTACAAAGTTGTACACTGTTGTACAGAGTTGTACAGAGTTGCACCGAGTTGTACAAAGTTATACAGATTTGCAGGGAGTTGTAGCAATTTGTACAGAGTTGTAAAGAGTCGTACGGAGCTGCACAGAGTTCAAAAGAGCTGTACGGAGTTGTATGGAGTTGTACAGAGTTTTACAAAGTTGTACGGAGTTGTACGGAGATGTAAAGGAGTTCTAACAAGTTGTACGGAGTTGTACAGAGTTGTACGGAGTTAAACATAGTTTTACAGAGCTATACAAAGTTGTATGGAGTTGTACGCAGTGAGACGGAGTTGTATGAAGTTGTACAGAGTTGCACAAACTTGGATAAAATCATAAGGAGATCTACAGAGTTCAGCAGAGTTGTACAGAGTTGTACGGAGTTTTACAGAGTCGTACAAATTTGAACAGAGTTGTACGGAGTTGTACCTACTTGTATGGAGTTATACAAAGTTGTATAGAGTCATAGCAAGTTGTAAGGAGTTGTACGGAGTTGTACAGAGTTGTAAAGCGTTGTACGGAGTTGTATGGAATTTAAGCAAATTGAACGACATTGTACACAGTTGTACATAGTTTTATGGAGACGTACGTGGTTGTACGGATCTGTACGGAGTTGTACAAACTTGTGCGGAGTTGCATAGAGCTGTTTGGAGTTGTAGAGAGTTGTATAGAGTTATACGGAATTATGTACAGTTATACAGAGTTATACGGAGTTGTTTGGAGTTATGCAGAGCTGTACAGAGCTGTGTGGGATTGTACAGAGTTAAACGGATTTGTACAGAGTTGTATGACGTTGTGGCAAATGACATGGAGTTTTCGGAGTTGTACAGATATATACGGAGCTGTGCGGAGTCCTAGAGATCTATACAGAGCTGTACAGAGTTGTACATAGTTGTACGCAGTTGTACAAAGTTATAGAGAGTTGTACTGAGTTAAACAGAGTTGTACACAGTTGTATGGAGTTGTACAGAGTTGTACAAGGTTGTAGGGAGTTGTACGGAGTTCTCCGGAGCTGTACATGATTGTATGGAGTTGTATGAGTTGTAGTGATTTTTACATAGTGGTACGGAGTTGTACGAATTTGTATGGAGTAGTACTGAGTTGTACGGAGTTGTATGGAGTTTTACAAAGCTGAACGGAGTTGTACGGTGTTGTAGGGAGCTGTATAGAGTTTTACAGAGTTGTAGCGATTTGTACGGAGTTTTCCGGAGCTGTACGACATTGTACACAGTTGTACACAGCTAAACAGAGTTGTACAGAGTTCTACAGAGTTGTACAGAGCTGTACAAAGTTGTACGGAGTTGTATGAATTTGTACAGATTTGTACCATGTTTTACGGAGTTTCACGAAGGGTCATGGAGCTGAATGGAGTTTTATGAAGTTTTGCAGAGTTGTATAGATTTTTACAGAGTTGTAAAGAGTTATATGGAGTTGTACGGAGCTGTACAGAGCTGTACGGAGTTGTAGCAATCTGTACGGAGTTGTGCTGAATTGTACAAAGTTGTATGGAGTTGTACGGAGTTGTACAGATTTGTACAGAGTTTTACGAAGTCGTACAGAGTTGCACAGATTTGTACGGATTTGTAAAGAGCTATACGGAGTTGTATGCAGTTGTACAAAACTGTACGGAGTTTCAGGAGTTGAACGGAGTTGTACAGAGTTTTATAGAGTTGTACGGAATTGTACGGGCTGTACGGAGTAGTAGTGAGTAATAACGAGTTGTAGCGAGTTGTACGGATTTGTACAGAGTTGTACGGAGTTGTGTGGAGTTGTACGTGTCAGGAAATTGGGAGCAGCAGAACATGCAAAGGAGCAAAGAAACAGGTGGCACGGAAGCTGCCACAAAGGAGCGGATTGCTGATAGAAGGATGACGTCACTGCAGGAGGAGAGAGTGAGGGGAAGAGAAGACAACGCAAAGAGCGGAAGCGACAAAGCGTTGAGAATGAACAATGAAGAAGGGCACTTCAGGAGTCAATAAAGGCTGGAAACTGAAGCGTTGGCCGTAGGTCACAGCGAGCCGGATACCGCGGTGTATGAGTACGGCGAGGATTGAGGCAGGATTATGATGAGCAGACCCCAGCTGTGAGGTTTACCTGCGAGGCAAGGCTGAATGAGAGCCTGATGCCTAAGCGCAAGCGAGGAGCTGAGGGCCTGAGAGACTTTGCGGAAGCGATAGAAAATTGAACTCAGGCAATGAATGAGGCGATGAAGGTAATAAAGGAATAACTGAGAAAAAAATAGGAAAACTCAGGAAGTGAGGCAATAAAGTACAGGGGTCCTGTCGCTATTAGTACTACATGGTCCTAGCTAGTCCTAGAGATAGAGCATAGGCGCCTACACCCATTAAGACGGGCGGTGCAATTTGTGAAGCCGCAGCCACCACTGTACTGCTGCTGCTGCTTCTATGTGTGAGCGATGTGGAGACGCGATGCGGCTCCGCACGATCTTGTGCTCTTGGTTGTCCTCCCATGTTGAGTGGAGGACGTGCTTCTTCAGCCAAGCCTTGGGTGTAGCCACGGTGAACAGACCAAAGGGCATAACTCTTGTTGGCATGTCTTGCCGATCGTTACGTGGTGTGGATGGTCCCTTGGCGCTGATCGTGGTGGGCTCGGACGGTCGGATGGTCAGACCAGAGAAGTCTGTTTGGTCATACCATCTGAGCCGTTCGCAAGGTGGGATGCGGGAGATAAACCGGGACCGGACTGATTGTCGTCAGGATGGAATCCGCGTGGTGCGGTCCCGACGTTTTTCTGATCGTCTCTAGTGGTTCACGTCAACTGTTTTGGGCGAATCTGAGACTGAGCGTGAGCTTTCTGGTCGCCTATGTGAGCAGGATTTTAGAGTCAGTCAGTTTGCAAAGGGAAAAACGTCGTTTTGCGTTCCTTTTTTAACATGGACATGATCCCAACATTTATAGGGCTAGTTATAAGCTTTCCAACGCACCAAACCGCGCGCAATTTGGCCAAGTGTAGCTCAAGTTATGCTTGCCAAAGCGTAGGTCTCACCCACCACAGAAGCCTGACGCCGCCACTCGCCATGGCGCCTTCGTTCATGTGCGAAGGACCTTTCCCAAGGCGCATATCCCATTGCACATGGTGTGGGGGTCCCCTGCACTGTTTCCACGCACCCTACCCACTTTTGGGTCGTGTTTGGTGATGGGGTGTGACGAGGTTCGAAACCTGTCCGTTGACCTGCAGTCAGAATTTTGACTAAGTCCCTGAGTAACAAAACGTAATACTGAGTTTCGGACGTCGAGCCATGATTTTGGCTAAGTCCCTCAGTAACAACCTGCACTACTGAATCCGGTGGATGATCCACCTGATCAGGTGGATCATCCACCGGACGCCTCGGCAGGCCTATCGGAGCATTTTCTCCAGATGGTATTTTTGTTACTCGGTCCGGTCGATTATCGACCGGATTTCGAGTCGCAGCCGTCTCCCAGAGCCGCTGCGCATACCCCAACTTTGGAAGGCCATATCTCCCTCGATACTTGTCCGATTCCGGCAAAACAACTCCATTGGATTCAGCAACTCGTCAACTTTCAGGGGCAATCCTCCATTTTAGTTTCAGAGCAATTTTTGAGTCGCCAGATCCGCCGGAGCGGCGTTTCCACTTTCTGGCGGCGCCGCACTTGGGCATGCAGAGGGAAAATTTTTCAACATTCTCCCCCTTGCACCTGCCATGCCCGCTGCTCCTGCTTGCTCTCACTCATCTTCTGCAGCGCCCTCCAGCCCATCATAGCTGGTCATCCCAAGTCCGGCCACGCTCATTGCGTGCCGGTCTGCGGGTTGCGCTTTGGTCAAGCAATCTGCAAGCATGTTGTGCGTGCTGCAGTGCTGCAGCACCACCTGCCCCTTCTCAACCATGTCCCGTGCGTAGTGATAACGCACGTCGATGTGCTTCGTACTCCTGTGCTGCGTCAGGTTGTTGGTCAGCGAGATGGAGCCAGTGTTGTCCTCTTGCACCACCGTAGGCTCCAGCTGCTGCACGCCCAGCTCCCCCAGCAACCTACGGAGCCACACCGCCTCCTTGACCGCCTCGGCCACCGCGATGTACTCAGCTTCGACTGTGGAGGTGGCGACGCAGTCTTGCTTCCTGCTGCACCACAAGACCGCTGCACCAGCAAGGAAGAACACGTATCCGGATGTGGACTTCCGCTTGTCCACATCCCCAGCGTAGTTTGCGTCCGCGTAGCAGACCAGACGCAAAGGGTCCTCCTGCCCTTTGCCGTCAAACCTCAAGCGCGCGTGCCGCGTTGCCTGCAAATAGCGGAGGATGCGCTTGACCGCCTGCCAGTGTAGTGGCCCTGGATCGGCCACGTGCCTGCTTACTTGGCCCACCGCATAGGCCAGGTCCGGTCGAGTCGCCACCATGGTGTACATGAGGCTGCCCACCGCCGATTGGTAAGGCACCCCTGTCATATCCTCTCGCTCTTCTTTTGTTTGCGACGCCATTGCCGCACTCAATTCACAGGTCGTGGAGACAAGACTGCACACTGGTTTGCATTCCTCCATGCCGTACTGCTTCAGTACCTCGGCCACGTATTTCGCCTACCCCAGCTCAAGCGTGCGCGCCCTCCGATTCCGCGTAATGCTCACCCTGAGGTAGAACTCCAGCTCCCCCATGTCCGACATCTGGAACCTGTTGCTCAGCTACTCTTTCATCTGCTGTATGCTCGGCAGGTCCGAGGAGCACAAGATCAGATCATCCACGTAGAGTGCAACAATCTGATGGAGCTTCTTGCTGCGCTGCACGTACACACTGTGATCCGCCTCACAGCGTTTGAAGCCGAGTTGTGCTATGAAGCTGTCCATCTGTTGGTACCAGCATCGGGGCGATTGTTTTAGCCCGTACAAGGACTTCCGCAGCTTGCACACCTTGCCCTCCGGCGCCTCCACCACCTCCGGCACTTCTATGTAGATTTCCTTGTTGATGATGCCATTGAGGAAGGCCGTCTTTACGTCCATTTGGTGGAGCTCCATGTCTTTCGTGGCTGCCACCGCAAGGATCGCCCGGATGCTTGTAAACTTGGCGATGGGGGCAAAAGTCTCATTGTAGTGCTCACCCTTACACTGTGCGTACCCCTTCGCCACGAGCCGCGCCTTGTACTTGTCAACCACACCTTCCTTTGTGAACTTGGTCTTAAAGACCCACTTGGAGCCGATGACCTTGGCGTCTTTTGGCCTGTCAACCAGCTGCCACGTGTCGTTTTCTGCAATGGACGCCAACTTTGACTTGATGGCGGCGTTCCACTGCTCCCCCTCCGGCCGCGCAAGCGCCTCTTGTACGGTTGTTGGTTCCGTTGATGCAGCGAGCATGCACCGCGTCATGTCGATCCATCGACCGGTGCCTGCGTCGAAACATTTCCCCGCTCTCCGCTGCCTTCCGCTGCGGCGCGGCAGTCTTGGCGGCGTCTCGTCGCTCTGCTGCGAACCTTCCGACTCAGCCCGCTCCGGTGAATCATCAACCAGACGGCTTCCAGAGGATTCTTCCCACTCCGGTGAACCATCAACCGGACGGACGGCGTGTCCGGAGGATTTTTCTCCGACGCCCGACACGAACTCCGCCGGGAGTGCACGCTTCGGCACCCGTGGTGCCTCCTTCGACGGATTCTGCCGGATCTCCAGCCCAGCGGCATCGTCGTCGGAGTCCTTCGCGTCGGCTGCTGCACCTGCTGCACCGCCGCGCTCCGACGCTGCATCATCAACCTCCGCGTTCGCTAGTTCCTCCTCGTAATCAAGGAGCTGGAACCACTCCCCCTGTTTTGGAGTGTTCCCGACGCTCATGTCGTCGCTGCTGCTGCTAAAACTCCGCTGCTCATCGAACTCAACGTCACGGCTGCGGATGATCTCTTGCGTGCGCGGGTCCTAGAGCCAGTACGCTTTTTGCGTACTCTCGTAGCCGAGGAACAAGCACGGCTTCGCCTGCAGTTCTAGCTTGCTGTCGTGTCGTTGTGCCGCTTGCACCATCGCGTGCACCTTGCACTCGAACACCTTCAGGTGCGCCACGTTTGGCTTGCGTCCGCTCCAAACCTCCTATGGCGTCTTCCAGCCGCCTTTGCCCTTCAGCACCGTTGCTGAGGTGAGGTTGATGGTGTAGCTCGTTGTACACACAGCCTCTACCCAGAACCCCCGCGGCAACCCCGCATCCACAAGCATGGTCCGCACCATGTTGAGCAGCGTCTGGTTCGCCCGCTCAGCCACTCTGTTGGACTGTGGCGAGTACGACATAGTGGGTTCCCACTTGCTACCCTACTGCTTCATCCACCTGCTGCAGCCCACGTACTCTCCGCCATTGTCGTTGCGTAGCGCTCTGACCTTCCGGCCAGTCTGCCTCTCCACCGCTCCGACGTACTCCTTCAGCCGGTCCCGGACCTCGCCCTTCCGCTTCATGAAGTACACGTAGAGTTTTTTGCTACAGTCGTCAATGAAGGTGAGGAAGTATCTCAAGCCACCGTTTGATGGCGTTTGAATGGTCCGCACACATCGTTGTGCACGACCTCCAGCAGGTCCTTTGCGAAATCAACGTTTTTGTTGAATGGCTTGCGCCGCGCCTTGCCCAAAATGCAAGGCTTGCACTTTTTGTACGTTGCTGCATCTGCTTTCGTGTCTGCACCGTCGATGACGAGGCCGTGCACCATGTCGCGCTTTGCCATCTCCTTAACGGTTGCGGGCGCCGAATGCCCCAATCATCGGTAGCTCTAGATCAATGCTTCCTCCCTTGGCCATGTTGACGATGCGCTCCTGCGAATCTGCTGCGTCGGATGCCACTGGGACCACCTTGGTCTCCACGATGTAGAGACCGCCCTCGCACTTCGCCTCCAGCACGACCTCGCCGTCGCCGTCAATGCGCACCACTGCGCCTTTCCTGCGGAAGAGCACCTCATACCCCTTATCCGTCAAGGGGCTGACACTCAAAATATCAGACAGGCCGGGGACGTGCTACACATTACGGGTTGGGCACAGCTCCTTCTTACCGCCCACCACGACTTCCAGCTGCACGTTGCCTTGGCCCGCCGCCGGCTCGACTTTGTCGTTCGCGACCACCATTGACTTGGAGGACTTCTCGTAGGTGACGAACCCCACCTTCTCGACTTGGGTGTGCTCCTCGGCCCCAGAATCCAGGTACCGCCTGTTTGCCTTGTTGAGGAAGTGGTTCTTGCTGCCGTTGAGGAGCGACCTGCCCTTGCAATTTTTGCCGCCGGTCTTCACCTCCTACGGGCACTCAGGGGCCCAATGGCCCTCCTTGCCACAGTTATGGCACGCACCTTTCTTGGTGCCCTTCTTGCCGCCGCCCTTTCTGCCACTTCCTTGGCCCCCGCTTCCGCCACCACGTGTTTTGGTGACGAGGGTCGATGAGGAAGACAATGACTCCTCGCAGCTCCGGCGTTGCGCCTCGTTGCCGGTGTACTCTGCGACCGCGCCATAGGTGAGCTTGTCCTCCGACCATCCTCCAAGGACGGTGATGAGTGGGTCCCAACTGTCAGGTAGGGCCATGAGGAGGGCCATCGCCTGCAGCTGCGTGTCGATCTTCCATCCCACATCATTGCATTGCGAGGTGAGCGACTCGATCTGCTGCATGGCGGAGATGACATCATCTCCCTCCTCGATTCTCACCGTGAGGAGTCGCTTCATCGCGAAGATTTTGTTCGCGAGCGACTTGGATTGGTGGATGGCACAAAGCTTTTGCCGAGCTTCGGCTGCTAGCTTGTAGCCATGGAAGTAGCCCCACTGCGACTCGGCTGTCCCGGACACCAGGAGCATGAGCGCCTCCGTGTTCTTCTTTTCGAAGGCCTGCTTCTCCGCGTTCATAGCAGTCACCTCTGTGAGCACCTCCTTTCCCAACATGACATCCAGCAGCCCCTTATGCGAGAGGTGCAGTTGGAACTGCCACCTCCATAGCCCGAAACCCGGGCCGCCTGCATACTTCTGAATGGGCTGCGTCTCCTTCTGCACCATGTGCGCAGCTGCTACTCCGACGAGTTCTCAGAACTTCACGGCGACGTCCAAGATGACGATCCCGTGCGCTGCGGAAGTCGTGAACGTTGGAGTCGTTCAGACCAGTGGGCCCATAACCCTTTGTCAGGATGGAATCCGCGTGGTGCGGTCCCGACGTTTTTCTCATCGTCTCAAGTGGTTCACGTCTACTGTTTTGGGCGAATCTGAGACAGAGCGTGAGCTTTCTGGTCGCCTCACGCTATGTGAGCAGGAATTTAGAGACAGTCAGTTGGCAAAGGGAATAACGTCGTTTTGCGTTAGTTTTTTAACATGGACATGATCACAACATTTATAGGGCTAGTCATAAGATTTCCAACGCACCAAACCGCTTGTGATTCGGCCAAGCGTAGCTCAAGTTATGCTTGCCAAAGCGCGGGTCTCACCCACCACAGAAGCCTAACGCCGCCACTCGCCGTGGCGCCTTCTTTCACTTGCGAAGCACCTTTCCCAAGGCGCACATCCCATTGCACATGGTTTGGGGGTCCCTTGCACTGTTTCCACGCACCCTACCCATGTTTGGGTCGTGTTTGGTGATGGGGTGTGACGAGGTTCGAAACCTGTCCGTGGACTTGCAGTCAGAATTTTGACAAAGTCCCTGAGTAACAAAACGTACTACTGAGTTTCGGACGTCGAGCCAGGTTTTTGGCTGTCAGAATTTTGACGAAGTCCCTCAGTAACAACCTGCACTACTGGATCCGGTGGATGATCCACCTGATCAGGCGGATCATCCACTGGACGCCTCGGCAGGCCTATCGGAGCATTTTCTCCAGATGGTATTTTTGTTACTCGGTCTGGTCGATTATGGACCGGATTTCGAGTCGCAGCCGGCTCCCAGAGCCGCTGCGCATACCCCAACTTTGAAAAGCTATATCTCCCTCGATACTTGTCCGATTCCGGCAAAACAACTTCGACCGGATTCAGCGACTCGTCAACTTCAAGGGACAATCCTCCATTTTAGGATCAAAGCATTTTTCGAGTCGCCAGATCCGCCGGAGCGGCGTTTCCACTTTCTGGCGGCTCGTCGGTGCCTCCCGGCGCCGCACTTGGGCATGCGGAGGGTCAATTTTTCAACAATTGTGAGTGGTTTCAAGTGATCGGACTACCTGACACTTGTATATTTCAGCTGGTAGCTAGTGAGGTCATGTGAATAGATGTAGTTTTCTTTTTCCTACTTCTTCGTCTATACTTCATCATTTCAAGCAAGAGTTGTTCCATATGAAAGCTCTTGAGAGAACCTGTGTGTCTGTGCTCTTAGTTGATTCAATCAGAGCACATGTATAAGTGTAACTTAAGTACGAGTGACTGTGCGTGTATGAAGTGACAAGGGCAACCGCGGTTGAAGTGTTCCTTGAGATCAAGAGCTGCTTGATTTAAGAAGGAATTTGAAAGGAAGAAGAAGATTCTGGAGGTTCTTATGTTGACACTTTATATCAGAGCAGGTGGTGCCTTGTAACGATTCCCAAAATGTGGCGGTACCACCGAAACCATGACAAGCAACGGCATTCATAGCGATTCTTTCAAGATGGCTCGGTTTGATGGACATGACTACCACACATTTATCTTTAACATTCTAGTTATCTACCACAACAAAGGATTGTGGGGAGCGGTCCCTGATCCACCAACTGAGACTCCTGACCCCACCATGACTCAAGAACAGTGTGAGAAATGGCAATTGAAATGCGATCAGGCTTTTTCACTCCTGGCAATGCACCTTACGGAACGACTAAAGTTCATTATTCAAGATGCCAATGACAACCTCTGCCCCAGAAAAGCATCAAGAGCCATGAAGAATTGATACAAGAAAACCACTGATGAGGAACTTGGTAGCCTTTCCACAGAGTTTCAAACTTACTCCTTGGAGGAATGGACACGTCTTGAAGATCACATCTCACATCTCAAGCATCAAGCCAGCCGCATCAGCGCATTGGGTGAGGTCATTTCAGAACGTTCTAACATTATTCCGAAGTCTTCCTCCCAGATTCAAGGCACCATCAACAGACTTAAGACTCAACGCAAGACCTTCGACAAAAATCTGGCACAACTTCAGGCACAGTTCAACCAAGATATTGTGGCAGCCGCTGGTTAAGCTGCAAATCCTAGGCATTGCCAAGCATTGCAAGGCAAAATCCATGGATTTCCAAGCATTGCCATGCATTTCCCATGCATTGCAAGGCATTGTCCAGGCATTGCGAGACATTGCCCTGCATTACCAGACATTGCTAGGTGTTCCCAGGCATTGCCCATGCATTGCCGGGCATTGCCCACGCATTGCCATGCATTTTCAAACAACTTGCAGGCATTGCCCAGGCTTTTCTAGACATTGCAAGGCATTGCCATGCATTTCCAGGCATTACCCTGGCATTGCCACGCATTGCTAGGGATTGCACGGGCATTGCCAGGCATTGCCAGGCATTGCCGGGCATTGCTAGGCATTGCCCAGGCATAACCAGGCATTGTGTGGGCATTGCCACATATTGCCAAGCATTTCCAGGCATTGCCCATGCATTTCCAGAAACTGTCTAGGCATTGCCATGCATTCATTTCCAGGCATTGCCCAAGCGTTCTAGGCATTGCCCAGGCATTGCAAGGCACTGCCTAGGCATTGCCAGGCACTGCTCAGGCATTTCCAGGCATTTCCCAGGCATTTTCAGGCATTGTTAGGCATTGCCCAGGAATTTCCAGGCATTGTCCACGCATTGACAAGAATTTCCTTGGAAATACCAGGAATTGCCCAGAAATTGTCAAGAATTCCCAGGAATTGCCAGGCATTTCCCATGCATTGCCAGACATTACCAAGGATTTCCAAGGCTTTGCCAGGCAATGCCCAGGCATTGCAAGGTACTGCACATGCATTACCAGGCACTTTCACGCATTGTAGAGGCATTGCCAGGCATTGTCAAGGAATTTCCAGGCTTTGCCAGGCAATGCCCAGACATTATTAGGCATTGCTTAGGCATTGTCTGGCATTTTCTAGACATTGTCAAGCATTTCCAGGCATTACCAGGAATTGTCCAGGTATTGCCAGGCATTGCAAGGTATTGCCCAGGCATACCCAGGCATTGCCAGGCATCCAGGCATTGTCAGGCACTGCTACGCATTGCCATGTACTGCCAGGCATTGCCAACCATTGCGAGGCATTACCAGGCATTACCCAAGCAATGGCGAGGCATTGCCTAGGCATTGCAAAGCATTGCTAGGCACTGCCAGGCATTACCAAGAATTACCCTGACATTGCCAAACATTACCAGGCATTGCCCGGACATTGCCAGGAATTGCCCAGGCATTACCTTGGCATTGCCAGGCATTGCCAGGTATTATCATACATAGCCAGGCATGCAAGCATTGCCTTGCATTGCCCAGGCATTTCCAGGCATTGCCAGGTATTTCCAGGCATTATCCAGGCATTGCCAAGCATTTCCAGGGATTGCACAAGTATTTCCAAGGCATTGCCCAGGCATTGCCAAGCATTGCTAGGCACTGCCAGGCATTGCCAAGCATTGCGGGCATTACCAAGCATCACCTGGCATTTCCCAAGCATTGCCAGGTATTTCCCAGGAATTACCGAGGCATTGACAGGCATTGCCAGGCATTGCCAGGCATTGCCAGGCGTTGTCATGCATTGCCAGGCATTGTCTACGAATTGCCAGGTATCGCCAAGCATTACCGAGGCATTGCCAGGCATTACCAGGCATTGTCCTGGCATTGACAGGCATTGCTGAGGCATTACCAGGTATTTTCTAGTTATTTCTAGGCATTGTCAGGCATTGCCACGTGTTGCCACACATTGTCTAAACATTACGTGGCATTGTGCAGGGATTGCCAGGCATTGCCTAGGCATTGTGGCGAATTACCGAGTCATTGATACGTATTGCAAAGGCATTGTCTAGGCATTGCTAGGCATTTCCTTACATTGCCCAGGCATTGCCAGGCATTGCCAAGGCATTGCCACCCATTACCCAGGCATTGCCAGACATTGCCATGCATTTCTAGGCATTACTCAGGCATTGCAAGGCATTGCCCAAGCATTTCCAAGCATTACCCAGGCATTTCCAAGCATTGCCTAGGCATGCGAGGCATTATCCACGCTTTTCCAGGCATGACCAGGCATTTGTAGGCATTGCCAGTGATTACCAGGTTTTGCCCAGGCATTGCCAGGCATTTCCTAGGCATTTCTAGGCATTGCCAGACATTGTCCAAGCATTTCCAAGCATTACCCAGGCATTGCCAGGTATTGCCCTGGCTTTTCCAGGAATTACCTAGGCATTGCCATGAATTTCCCTGGCATTGCTAGGCATTGCGAGGCATTGTTAGGTATTAAAAATGCATTTCCATGCATTAACCAGGCATTTCCAGACATTGCCCAAGCATTGCTAGGCATTACTTAGGAATTTCCAGGCATTACCCAGTCATTGCTATGCATTACCAGGCATTTCCAGGCATTACCAACACATTGCCAGGAATCACTTAGGCATTGCCTGGCATTTTCCAGGCATTACAAGGCATTGCCCAGGCATTGCCTGTTAGAAAAGTGGCATGCTTTGTGCTCATACTCACCGTGACATATGCAACAGTGGAACCGGGTATAGTCCATGTACCAACTCAAAGCGAGCTCTTTGTACTAGAGTTGTAGACATAAAAAAGGAAATGAGGGCAGGGAGAGAGGTTGCCACTCTCTCTCCCTACCCTCCTGTCCTCATTACTCCACTCTACTCGCTACTCCCTGTTGGCCGGTTTAGTTACTAGCACCAAGGAGGCCCAATCCCTCATCTCCAGCCTGCCGCAGACTGTAACAAACAACTAGGAACAGCTGGTATCTATGTTCTGGGACATTGCAAACACGAGTGTCGAAGCGATGGAAATAGAGTACACAAGTTGCTCAACCACAAAAACCTTGCAAAACTGCTAATGTGGCGAGAGATGATCACACAATTTCTGATGATCAAGGATCAATTGAGGTTGGTGGATCTCGCTTGATCTTTGGTTCACTGAATTGAAGGCTTTACATGAAAGATCGGAGCGTGGAGAATCATCCAGGTGACCAAGATCTCATATCTACTATTGATGGCTGGAGAGTTTGAGCGGAAGCTCCTCTCGAGCATCGAGCAGTGGATCGACGGAGAAAAAAAGGTTGCCATGGATTTGGACGATCTTGTTTGTGTATCACATCGTGGGCGCTATGCATCCGACAACCTCCGTCTGCCGATGACTAGGAGTCATTGAGCAGCGTCCGGATAAAAATGTGACTGAGGTATTGAAGACACATGTCATCGGACTACGTGACACTTGTATGTTGCAGCTGGTAGCTAGTGTAGTTAGATAGATAGCCGTAGTTCTGTATTTCCTAATGCTCCGTCTGTACGTTATCATTTCAAGCAAGAGTTGTTCCATATGAAATCTCTTGAGAGGAACTGTGTGTCTGGACTCTTAGTTGATTCTAGCAGAGCACGTGCGTAAGTGTATCTTGAGTACAAGTGACTGTGCGTGTATGAAGTGACAAGGGCAACTGCATTTGAAGTATTCCATGAGATCACAAGCTGCATGATTTAAGAAGGAATTTGAAAGGAAGTAGATGATTCTGGACGTCCTAAGTTTTACATTTCGTATCAGAGCAGGTGGTGTCTTTCAAGGTTTCCCAAAAGACGGCGGTACCGCTGACACCATGACAAGCAACGACATTCATGGTGATTCTTTCAAGATGGCTCCGTTTGACAGAGATGACTACCACACATTTATCTTCAACATGCAAATGATCTACCACAACAAATGATTATGGGGAGTTGTTGCTGACCCGCCAACTGAGACTCTTGACCCCACCACCACTAAAGAACAATGTGAGAAATGGAATTTGAAATGCAATCAGGCTTTTTCACTCCTGTAATGCAGCTTACGGAACGACTAAAGTTCATTATTTGATATGGAAATGACGACCTCTGCTCTAGAACAGCATCGAGAGCCATGAAGAATTGATAGAAGAAAACCAGTGGTGTGGAACTTGGATCATCATATGGAAGTTTATCAAAGGAATCAATGTGTTTCGGAACACACGCTTTAGGTAAGAGGAAAACGACAGACAAAACAGACGATGCATAATTCAAGGGACATATGTAGGCTTCCTACAAAAAATAAAAATGCATGAAATTCATTTTGAACCACACAAATTCAATTCAGAAACATGAACTGAAAATTTTTCCTTCCACTAAAGACCAAGTATTAAAAGAAGTGAACATCTTGATGTAAGCTTCTGGGAGATATACTTAAACAGGTTGCACTATACACACGTATCGTTGTGTATTAAAAGGGGATGATTAACCATAACTCAATCAGGGAATCGGATCGGGGACTCGGATCGGGGACTCTGAGTGGAGTCTCGGATTAGGGACTCCTATCGGGGACTTGGATCAGGGACTCGAATTGGAGACTGGGAACAGGGACTGAAATGAGGAACTCAGATCAGGGACTCGGATCTGGGACTAAGGTCGCGGACTCAGATCGGGGACTCCGATCAGGGATTCAGATCGGGGACTCGGATCGGGGATTCAGATTGGGGGCTCAAAACAAGGACTTGGATCAGTGACTGGGATCACAGACTTGGATCAAGGACTCGGATGGGGGACTCCGAGTGGGCACTCGGATCAAGGACTCGGATCAGGAACTTGGATGTGGGACTCGGATCGGGGACTTGGATTGGGGACTCAGATTGGAGACTCACAATGGGAACTTGGATTGGGGACTCGGATTGAGGACTCAGATCAGGGACTCAGATCAGGGACTCGGATCAGGAACTCAGATTGGGGACTCGGATTGGGGACTCGGATCGGGAACTTGGATCGCGGACTCAGATCGGGGGCTCGGATCCGGGACTCAGATTGGGGACTCAGATTGGGGACTTGGATCAGGGACTTGGATCAAAGACTAGGATAAGGGACTCTGCTTGAAAACTCGGATTGGGGACTTGGATCAGGGACTTGGATCAGGGACTCGGATCAAGGACTCAAATCAGGGACTCAGATCAGGGACTCAGATTGGGGACTTCAATCGGGGACTCCGTTCGGGGACCTGGATTGGGAACTAGGATCGGGGACAGGCTTTGTCCAGGCATTGCCAAGCATTGCCCATGCATTGCCAAGCATTGTCCATGCATTTCCAGACACCGTCTAGGCATTGCCATGCATTCATTGCCAGGCATTGCCCAAGCGTTCTAGGCATTTCCCAGGCATTGCGAGGCACTGCATAGGCATTGCCAGGCACTGCTCAGGCATTGCCAGGCATTGCCCAGGCATTGTCAGGCATTGTCAGGCATTGCCCTGGAAATTCCAGGCAATGTCCACGCATTGACAAGAATTTCCCTGGCAATGTCAGGCATTGCCCAGAAATTGTCAAGCATTCCCAGGAATTGCCAGGCATTGCCCATGCATTGCCAGGAATTGCCCAGGAATTGCCAGGCATTTCCAGGCATTGCCAGACATTGCCAATGATTTCCAAGGCTTTGCCAGGCAATTCCCAGGCATTGCCAGGTATTACCCATGCATTACCAGGCACTGTCACACATTGTAGAGGCATTGCCAGGCATTGTTGAGGCATTTTCAGGCTCTGCCAGGCAATTCCCAGGCATTATTAGGCATTTCTTAGGCATTGTCTGGCATTTTCCAGACATTGTCAAGCATTTCCAGGCATTACCAGGCATTGCGAGGTATTGCCCAGGCATAGCCAGGCATTGCCAGGCATCCAGGCATTGTCAGGAATTGCTACGCATTGCCATGTACTGCCAGGCATTGCCAACCATTGCGAGGCATTACCAGGCATTACCCAAGCAATGGCGAGGCATTGCCTACGCATTGCGAAGCATTGCTAGGCATTGCCAGGCATTACCAAGCATTACCCTAGCGTTGCCAAACATTACCAGGCATTGCCCGGGAATTGCCAGGCATGGCCCAGGCATTACCTAGGCATTGCCAGGTATTGTCATACATAGCCAGGCATGCAAGCATTGCCTTGCATTGCCCAGGCATTTGCAGGCATTGCCAGGTATTGCCAGGCATTTTCCAGGCATTGCCAAGCATTTCCAAGGATTGCACAAGTATTGCAAAGGCATTGCCCAGGCATTGCGAATCATAGCTAGACACTTCCAGGAATTGCATTTCCTTGGCATTACCAGGCATCACCTGGCATTGCCCAAGCATTGCCAGGTATTGCCCAGGATTTACCGAGCCATTGGCAGGCATTGGCAGACATTGCCAGGCATTGTCATGCATTGCCAGGTATTGTCTACGAATTGCCAGGCATCGCCAACCATTACCAAGGCATTGCCAGGCATCACCAGGTGTTTTCCTGGCATGGAAAGGCATTGCCCAGGCATTACCAGGAGTTTTCTAGTTATTGCTAGGCATTTTCAGGCATTGCCACACGTTGCCACGCATTGTCTAGAAATTACGGGGCATTGTGCAGGGATTTCCAGGCATTGCCTAGGCATTGTGGCGCATTACCGAGTCATTGATAGGTATTGCAAAGGCATTGTCTAGGCATTGCCAGGCATTGCTAGGCATTTCCTTGCATTGCCCTTGCATTGCCACCCATTACCCAGGCATTGCCAGACATTGCCATGCATTTCCAGGCATTACTCAGGCATTGCGAGGCGTTGCCCAAGCATTTCCAAGCATTACCCAGGCATTTCCAAGCATTGCCTAGGCATGCCAGGAATAACCCAGGCTTTGCCAGGCATTACCAGGCATTTGTAGGCATTGCCAGTGATTACCAGGTTTCGCCCAGGCATTGCCAGGCATTTCCTAGGCATTGCTAGGCATTGCCAGACATTGTCCAGGAATTTCCAAGCATTACCCAGGCATTGCCAGGTATTGCCCTGGCATTTCCAGGCATTTCCCAGGAATTTCCAGGCATTACCTAGGCATTGCCATGAATTTCCCTGGCATTGCTAGGCATTGCGAGGCATTGTTAGGCATTACAAATGCATTAAACAGGCATTACCAGTCTTTGTCCAAGCATTGCTAGGCATTACTTAGGCATTTCCAGGTATTACCCAGTCATTGCTATGCATTACCAGGCATTTCTAGGCATTATCAACACATTGCCAGGAATTGTTTAGGCATTGCCTGGCATTTTCCAGGCATTACAAGGCATTGCCCAGGCATTTCCTGTTGGAAACGTGGCATGCTTTGTGCTCATACGCACCGTGACATATGCAACAGTGGAACCGGGTATAGTTCATGTACCAACTCAAAGCGGGCTCTTTTTACTAAAGTTGTAGACATGAAAAGGGAAATGGGGGCAGGGAGAGAGGTTGCCACTCTCTCTCCCTACCCTCCTGTCCTCATTACTCCACTCTACTCGCTACTCCCTGTTGGCCGGTTTAGTTACTAGCACCAAGGAGGCCCAATCCCTCATCTCTGGCCTGCCGCAGACTGTAACAAACAACTAGGAACAGCTGGTATCTATGTTCTGGGACATTGCAAACACGAGTGTCAAAGCGATGGAAATAGAGTACACAAGTTTCTCAACCACAAAAACCTCGCAAAACTGCTGATGTGGCGAGAGATGATGACACGATTTCTGATGATCAAGGATCAAGTAAGGTCCGTGGATCTTGCTTGATCCTTGGTTCACTGAATTGAAGGCTTTACATGAAATATCGGAGCGTGGAGAATCATCCAGGTGACTAAGATCTCATATCTACTATTGATGGCTGGAGAGTTTGAGCGGAGGCTCCTCTCGAGCATCGAGCAGTGGATCGACGGAGAAAAAAAGGTTGCCACGGATTCGGACGATCTTGTCTGTGTATCACATCGAGGGCGCTATGCATCCGAAAACCTCGGTCTGCAGATGACTAGGAGTTATTGAGCGGCGTCCGGATGAACATGTGACTGAGGTATTGAAGACACAGGTCATCGGACTACGTGACACTTGTATGTTGCAGCTGGTAGTTAGTGTAGTTAGATAGATAGCCGTAGTTTTGTGTTTCCTAATGCTCCGTTTGTACTTTATGATTTCAAGCAAGAGTTGTTCCATATGAAATCTCTTGAGAGGAACTGTGCTTCTGGAATCTTAGTTGATTCTGTCAGAGCACGTGTGTAAGTGCATCTTGAGTACAAGTGACTGTGCGTGTATGAAGTGACAAGGGCAACCACGGTTGAAGTATTCCATGAGATCACATGCTGCATGATTTAAGAAGGAATTTGAAAGGAAGTAGATGATTCTGGACGTTCTAAATTATACATTTGGTATCAGAGCAGGTGGTGTCTTTCAAGGTTTCCCAAAAGACGGTGGTACCGCTGACACCATGACGAGCAACAACATTCATGGTGGTTCTTTCAAGATGGCTCCGTTTGACAGAGATGACTACCACACATTTATCTTCAACAGGCAAATGATCTACCACAACAAAGGCTTATGGGGAGTTGTCGCTGACCCGCCAACTGAGACTCTTGACCCCACCACGACTAAAGAACAATGTGAGAAATGGCAATTGAAATGCAATCAGGCTTCTTCACTCCTGGTAATGCAACTTACGGAACGACTAAAGTTCATTATTTGAGATGGAAATGACGACCTCTGCCCTAGAACAGCATCGAGAGCCGTGAAGAATTGATAGAAGAAAACCAGTGATGTGGAACTTGGTAGCCTTTTGACAGAGTTTCATACTCACACTATGGAAGAATGGACACGTCTTGAAGATCGCATCTCACATCTCAAGCATCTAGCCAGCCGCATCAGCGCATTGGGTGAGGTCATTTCAGAACATACTAACATTATTCTGAAGTCTTCCTCCCAGATTCAAGGCACCATCAACAGACTCAAGAACCAACACAAGACCTTCACCAAAAACCTGGCACAACTTCACGCGCAATTCAACCAAGATATTGCAGCAGGCCCTGGTTAAGCCGGAAATCCTAGGCATTGCCAAGCATTGCAAGGCAGTACCCATGGATTGCCAACCATTGCCAGGCATTGCCCATGCATTGCAAGGCATTGTCCAGGCATTGCGAGACATTTTCCAGGCATTCCAGGAATTACTAGACATTGCTAGGTGTTGCCAAGCGTTGCCCATGCATTGCCAGGCATTTCCCACGCATTGCCACGCATTGCTCAGGCATTAGCAGGCATTGCCAAGGCATTGACAGGCATTTCCAATCGTTACCATGCATTGCCAGGTATTACCTAGTCATCACCAACCATTGCCAGGCATTGCCCAGGCATTGACAACCATTGCCAGCATTGCCCAAGCATTGCCAGGCATTGCCAACAATTACTAGGCATTCCCCAAGATATTGTAAGAATTGCCAGGAATTGCCAGGCATTGCCGGTCATTGTCCAATAATTGCGAGGCATTGCCAAGGTATTCCAAGGCATTTCCCAATAATTCCCACGAATTGCTAGGCATTTCCAGGCTTTGCTAGGCATTATCCAGGCATTGCCAAGCATTGCCTAGGCATTGCCCGGCATTGCCAGGTATTTCCAGGCATTGCCGAGGCATTCCCCAAGCATTGCCAGGCATTGCCCAGGTATTGCCAAGCATTGCTAGGCGTTCCCAAGCATTGCCAGGAATTGCCTAGGCTTTGCTAGACATTGTCCACACCCACATCAAGAACTTGGACTGGGGACTCGGATCGGGTACTCGGATCTAGGACTTGGATCGGGGTCTCGGATTGAGACTAGGATCGGTGACTCCAATCGGGGCATTTATTCCCTATCACCCCAAATTCATACACTTGTCAATGTTTGTATGAGAGAAAAACACATGATGAGGATCCCTCCAAGAAAAAAACCTAGAATGTGGATAATGTTCGTAGGAAGTTACTTGTTATAGTCAAGTTCCTACACAATCATGTGCACATCAACACATGAGTTTCCATGATCTTTCTTCAACATTGGGTTGATTGAAAACATCACAAAAACTATTTCAACGTAACTAATTTGTTAAAACTGCTTAATCATGTCCTTGCTTCAAATGAGATATACATTGTAATCATTGTATGCTTTGTGCTATTATTGTAGTATTGAATCCGTACCTATATTGTACTAAATTCTGCACAGGCGTAACGCTGAAGGTTAACGTGTGTGTGGGACAGCCCGACACTTGATGGGCTGGTCAATATTTCATCCGCTGACTGTCGCCCGTTCCATCGATGTGGTACTACTTGAGTCTGTCCCCTTCCCCCCCCCCCCCCTCCCCCTCCCGTCCCCCTACTCAAAAGTGTAGTAGGGTGGTGCATTGGAGTGTGTATCTTGAGAATACTTCTTTTTTGTAATTGTGTATTTAGAGGAAGATGTCGACGTACTTATACACAAGTCCAAAAACACTTCTTTCCCTCAATACACTCCCCAATATACTTCCCCAATACACTAGGGGGGTTTTGTGGGGGGGGGGGTCCAGTTGGGATCCCATTCTGGTGGATTCAAAGTACACTAAAATGTTTGTGTACAGCATTATAGCTGGTTACGTAGACAAAGAGAGAGACATCAGATGCTTGTCATCGATGGCTTACGAGTAATTAATGTAGATGTCCACAAGTCTGTTTTTTTTTCTACCAGATATACTCCTAGCTACACTCCCGCAATACACTCTTCCACTTTGGGGGGGAGGGGAGGTGTTCCTTGTATCCAGATCCCCCATCCCAGCAGGTAAAAGTGTATTGTGGTAGTGTATTGGAGAGCGTATCTGGGAGAGCCTTCTTTTTTTAACTAGTGTGTTTGGAGGGAGGTGCTTATCTGCCATTACACAAGTCCGAAAAAACCGTGTTCCCCCAATACACTCCCAAATATACTTTTCCAATACACTAAGGGGTTTGCGGGGTGGTGAGGTCCAGTGGGGATCCCATTGTGGCGGAGTTGAAGTATACTAAACTCTTTGTGTACAACCTTATAGCTGGTTATGTAGACAAAGAGAGAGAGGTCGGATGCTTGAAATCGATGGTTAATGAGTACTTAATGTAGATGTACACAAGTATGTCTTTTTTCTGTCTACCGGATATACTCCTAGCTACACTCCTGCAATACACTTGTCCACTTTAGGAGGGGGGAGGGGGGGTCCTTGTATCCAGATCCCCCCCTCCCTCCCCCACAGTTAAAAGTGTATTGGGGTGGTGTATTGGAGAGTGTAGCTTGGGGGGGCTTCCTTTTCTAACTAGTGTATTGGGAGGGAGGTACAGACCTGCCGTTACACCAGTCTGAAAAAACCTCGCCCCCCCCAATATACTCCCCAATACACTTCCCCAATACACTGGGGGGTTTTCAGGAGGGGAGGGGGGGAGGGGGGTCCAGTTGGGTTCCCAGTGTGGCGGAGTCAAAGTACACTAAACTGTTTGTGTACAGCCTTATAGCTGGTTACGTAGACGAAGAGAGAGACGTCGGATGCTTGTAATCGACGGCTTATGAGCAATTAATGTATATGTACCAGTCGCAATACACTCATCCCTAAGTCACTTATGAGATGTACACAAATCTGTTTTTTTCTGTCTACCAGATACACTCCCAACTACACTCTCGTAAGAGATACGTCCACATTGAGGGGGAGGGGGGGAGGGGGGAGGGGGAACCTTGTATCAAGATCCCCTTCCCCAGCAGTTAAAATTGCATTGGGGTGGTGCATTGGAGGGTGTAGCTGAGGGAGCCTTCTTGTTAAAACTAGTGTATTCAGAGGGAGATGCGGGCCTGCCGTTACACAAGTCTGAAAAAACCCTTGTCCTCCCAATACACTCCCCAATACACTTTACCAATACACTAGGAGGGTTTTCTGGGGAGAAGGAGGGGGGAGGGGGGGGCATCTTTGAGCAAATGGCGACCCTAACCCCATCTGGAATTTTCCCTAAGTCATCATATGGATGTTTATCAAAGGAAACAATGTGTTTTGGAACACACGCTTTAGGTAAGAGGAAAACGACAGACAAAACAGACGATGCATAATTCAAGGGACATATGTAGGCTTCCTACAAAAACGTACAATGCATGAAATTCATTTTGAACCACACAAATTCAATTCATAAATATGGACTGAACATTTTGCCTTCCACTAAAGACCCGGTTTTAAAAATGAAGTGAACATCTCGATGTAAGGTTCTGGGAAGTATACTTAAACAGGTTGCACTATACACAGGTATCGTTGTGTGTTAAAAGGGGATGATTAACCATAACTCAATCGGGGGCTCGGATCGGGGACTCGGATCGGGAACTCTGAGTGGAATCTCGGATTGGGGACTCATATCGGGGACTCGGACCAGGGGCTCGGATTGGAGACTTGGACCAGGGACTGAAATGAGGAACTCAGATCGGGGACTCGGATCTGGGACTAAGGTCGCGGACTCAGATAGGGGAATCAGATCAGGGATTTGGATCGGGGACTTGGATCGGGGATTCAGATTGGGGGCTCGAAACAAGGACTTGGATTGGTGACTGGGATCACAGACTTGGATCAGGGACTCGGATGGGGGACTCCGAGTGGGCACTTGGATCAAGGACTCAGATCGGGAACTTGGATGTGGGACTCCGATCGGGGACTTGGATTGGGGACTCAGATTGGAGACTCACATTGGGAACTTGGATCGGGGACTCAGATTGAGGACTCAGATTGGGGACTCGGATCGAGGACTTGAATCAGGAACTCGGGTTGGGGACTCGGATTGGGGACTCGAATCGGGAACTTGGATCGTGGACTCAGATCCGGGGCTCGGATCGGGGACTCAGATCAGGAACTCAGATCAGGGACTTGGATCAAAGACTCGGATAAGGGACTCTTATTGAAAACTCAGATCAGAGACTTGGATCAGGGACTTGGATCAGGGACTCGGATCGAGGACTCAAATCGGGGACTCGGATCGGGGACTCAGATTGGGGACTTCAATCGGGGACTCTGTTCGGGGACTTGGATTGGGGACTAGGATTGGGGACTCCGATCGGGGCTCAGATCAAGGACTCAGATCAGGGACTCAGATCAGGGATTCGGATCGGGGACTTGGAGTGGGAACTCAGATTGGGGACATGGAACGGGGACTCGAATCGGGGACTCGGATTGGGAACTCAGATCGGGGACTTGGGTCGGGGACTCTGATCGGGGACTCGGATCGGGGACTCGGATTGGGGATTCAGATTGGGGACTCGGAACAAGGATTTGGATCAGTGACTGGGATTGGAGACTTAAATCAGGGACTCGTGTGGGGGAATCAAATTGGGGACTCAGATCGGAGACTCGGATCGAAGACTCAGATAAAGGAATCTGATTGAAAACTCAGATCGGGGACTTAAATCGGGGACTTGGATCAGGGACTCGGATCGAGGACTCAAATCGAGGAATCGGATCGGGGACTCAGATTGGGGACTTCAATCAGGGACTCCGTTCCGGGACTTGGTTTGGGGACTAGGATCCGGGAATCGGATCCGGGCTCGGATCCGGGACTCAGATCGGGGACTCGGATCGGGGACTCGGATCGGGCACTTGGATCGGGGATTCGGATTGGGAACTCTGATCTGGGACTTGGAACGGGAACTTGGATCGGGGTCTCGGATTGGAAACTCGGATTGGGGACTCGGATCGGGGACTCTGATCAGGGACTCGGATCAGGGACTCAGATCGGAGACTCGGATCCGGGACTTGGATCGGGGACTCAGATCGGGAACTCCAATCGGGGCTTCGGATCAGGTACTCGGATTGGGGACTCCGATCGGGGAGTCCGATTGGGGACTCTGATCTCAGACTCCGATCGGGGACTCAAATCGGGGACTCGGATTGGGAACTTGAATCGGGGACTCGGATCGGGACTCGGATCAGGGATTGCATCGGGGGACTCGGATCTCGGACTCGGACCGGGGACGTGGATCGGGGACTCGGATTGGGGACAAGGATTGGAGACTCTCATCGGGGACTCGGATCGGGGACTCGGATAAGGGACTCGCATAAGGGACTTGAAACAGGGACTCAGATCGGGGACTCAGATCGGGGACTCAGATCGGGGAATTGGAGGGGGGACTCGCCTGGGGGACATGAATTGGGGACGAGGATTGGGGTCAAGGATCGGGTACTCGAATCGGGGACTCGGATCAAAGATTTGGATCAGAGACTCGGATCAGGGACTCGGATCGGGGACTCGGATCGAGGACCCGGATTGGGGAGTCGGCTCAGGGAGTCGGATCGGGGAATCGGATTGAGCACGCGGAACAGGGACGCGGATCGGGGCACAGATCGGGGACACAAATTGGGGACTCGGATCAAGGACGCGCATCGCGGACTCGGATCAGGGACTTGGATCGGGCACTTGGATCGGGACTCAAATCAGAGACTCGCATCAGGGACTTGGATCCGGGACTCGGATCAGGGACTCAGAGTGGGGACTCGGATTGGGGACTTGGATCAGTGACTAGGATTGGGGACTAGGATGGGGGACTGGAATCGGGGACTGGGATCGGGGACTGTGATGGGGGATTTGGATTGGGGACTTGGATCAGTCACTGGGATCAGGGAATGGGACCGGGGACTGGGATCGGGAACTTGGACCAGGGACTTGGATCGGGGACGCGGACCGGGAACTCGGATCGGGGACTCGGATTGGGGACTCAGATCTGGGACTCCGATCAGCAACTCGGACCAGGGACTCGGATCAGGGACTCGGATCGGGGACTTGGATTGGGACTTGGATCGGGGACTCTGAACGGGGAGTCGGATTGTGGACTTTGATCGTGGACTCGAATCGGGGACTTGGATCGGGAACTCACATTGGAGACTCGGATCGGAGACTTGGATCCGGAATAAGGTCAGGGACTCAGATCAGGGACTCAGATCTGGGATTTGGATCAAAGACTCCGACAGGGGACTTGTATTGGGGAGTCAAATCGGGACTCAGATCAAGTACTCGGATCGGGGACTCCGTCTGGAGACTCGGATCGGGAACTTGGATCGGGGACTCGGATTGGGTTTCAGACCGGGGAAACGGATCGGGGACTCAGATTGGAGACTCAGATCGGGAACTCGGATCGGGGACTTGGATCGGGTTCTTGGATTGGGGACTCCAATCGGGGACTCAGATCAGGGACTCGGATCATGGACTCGGGTCGGGGACTCGGATCGGGGAGTAGGATTGGAGACTTGGATCGGGGACACGGATCAGGGACGCAGATCGGGGACTCGGACTGGGGACTCCGATCGGGGACTCGGATCGTGGACTCGGATCAGGGACTCGGATCGGGGACTCAGATCAGGGACTTGGATCGGGAACTCAGATCGAGGACTCGGATTGGGGACTCGGATCGGGGACTCGGATCAGGGTCTCGGATTGGGGACTCAGATCGGGGACTCGGATTGTTGATTCGGATCGGGG
>SZWC01000980.1:277355-314049 GCA_023375785.1 Penium margaritaceum
GCGACTGCCCGTGGGAAACGTTTCGGAGTAAAACAAAACGTTACACTCCATTGTTGCGAGCGATACAAATGTATGCCCTAGAAGAAAATGTTGTTTCATGGTATTACTAACGTATCACTGAGCAAGTCCTGGGACAAGAGTAGGTATGTTAAATACGACTTACTCTATGTCCTAGTATTGTTTTCCAGGGTAACTTTTTTATTCAGTATTCATGGCCTAGGAAAAAATACACAGTATTTCACGTGAACAGAACACAAAATGATATGAAGGCAATTTCTTAGAAATTACCATAATTACCATTTAGAGTACCTTCCTAATACACTGCCTCTTTGGTGTATAAAAGGGGCTCCATAACCATACCTCCACTAGCAGTTGAAATATGGGCAGTTGTAACACTGGTAGTTGCAACACTGATCCAAGTCCCAGATCTGAGTCCCTGATCGGAGTCCCCGATTGGAGTCCCCAATCGGAGTTCCCGATCCGAGTACCCAATACGAAGCCCTGATCCAAGTCCCCGATCAAAGTCCCCAATGAGAGCCCTGGATCTGAGTCCCCGATTTCAGTCCCCGATTTGAGTCCCTGATCGGAGTCCCCGATCCAAGTCCCTTATCCAAGTCCCCGATCCAATTCCTTGGTCCGAGTCCCCGATCCAAGTCCTCGATCCGAGTCCCCGATTCGAGTCCCTGATCCGAGCCCCCGATCCGAGTTCCTAATCCGAGTTCCCGATCTGAGTCCCTGATCCGAGTCCCCAACTCAAGTCCCCGATCCGAGTCCCCAATCCAAGTCCCTGATCCGAGTCCCCGATCTGGGTCCCTGATCTAAGTCCCCGATCGGAGTCCCTGATCCGAGTCCCCGATCCAAGTCCCGGATCCGAGCCCCTGATCCGAGTCGCCGATCCAAGTGCCGGATCCGAGTCCCTGATCCGAGCCCCTGATCCGAGTCCCTGATCCGAGTCCCAGATTTGAGTCCCCAATCCGAGTCCCCAATCAGGGTCCCCGATCCAAGTCTTAGATCCAAATTCTCAGTCCAAGTCCCCGATCTGAGTCCCTAATCCGATGTCCTGATCCGCGTCCTTTGTCCGAGTCCCCGATCCGAGTTCCGTATCTGAGTCCCCGATATGAGTCCCCAATCCGAGTCCCCAATCCGAATCCCCAATCCGAGTCCCCAATCCGAGTCCCCGATCCGAGTCCCGAATTTGAGTCCGTGATCCGAGTCCCCAATCCAAGTCCCCGATTTGAGGCCCCAATCCAAGGCCACGATTTGAGACCCCGATCCAAGTCCCCGATCCGTGTCTCTAATTCGAGTCCCCGATCCGAGTCGGCCATTTGAGTCCCTGATCCGAGTCCCCTTATACGAGTCCCTGATCCGCGTCCTGGATCTGAGTCCCCGATCCCAGTCCCTGATCCAAGTCTCCGATAAGAGTCCCCGATCCAAGTTCTGATCCAAGTCCCCGATCCAAGTTCCCGATCCAAGTCCCCGATCTGAGTCCCTCATATGAGTCCCCAATCCGCGTCCCCAATCTAGGCCCCGATCCAAGTCCTTGATCCGAGTCCCCAATCTGAGTCTCCGATCTGAGTCCCCGGTCCGAGTCCACGATCTGAGTCCCCAATCCGAGTCCCTGATCGGAGTCCTCGATCCGATTCCCTGATCCGAGTCCCTGATCCGAGTCCCCGATCCAAGTCCCTGATGCGAGTTCCCGATGCAAGTCACCGATCCGAGTCCCCGATCCAAGTCCTCCATCTGAGTACCCGATCCGAGTCCCCGATCCGAGTCCCCAGCCCGAGTTCCTGATTGGATTCCCCGATCGGAGTCCCCGATCAGAGTCCCTGATCTGAGTACCCAATCCAAAGCACCGATCCAAGTCCCCGATATGAGTCCCTGATCCAAGTCCCCGATCCGAGTCCCCAATCCGAGTCCCCGATTTGAGTCCCAATCCGAGTCCCCGATCAGAATCCCCGATCCGAGTTCCTGATCCAAGTTCCCGACCCGAGTCCCCGATTGGAGTCCCCGATCCAAGTCCCTGATCCGAGTCCCTGATCTGAGTCCCCAATCGGAGTCCCCGATCCGAGTCCCCGATCTAAGTCCCTGATCTGAGTCTCGGATCTGAGTCCCCAATCCGAGTCCCCGATCCGAGTCCCGGGTCTGAGTTCCCGATCTAAGTCCCCGATACAAGTCCTTGATCCGAGTCTCCGAGCTGAGTCCTCGATGCGATTCCCCAAATGGAGTCCCCAATCTGAGTTCCCAATCCACATCCCTGATCTGAGTTTCCGGTCGGAGTCCCCGATCGGAGTCTCCGATCGGAGTCCCCGATGCGAGTTCCCGATCCAAGTCCCCAATTTGAGTTCCTGATGGGAGTCTCCAATCTGATTCCCTGATCCGTGTCCCCGATCCGAGTCCCCAATCCGAGTCCCAAATCCGAGTCCCCGATCTGAGTCTACAATCCGAGTCTGTGATCCAAGTCCTTGATCCGAGTTCCCGATTTGAGTCCCCAATATGGATCCCCTGTCCGAGTCTCCGATCCAAATCCCCAATCCGAGTCCCCGATCTGAGTCCCCGATCTTGTCCCCGATCCAAGTCTCCGATCCAAGTCCCCAGTCCGAGTCCCCAATCCGAGTCCCCGATCCAAGTCCATGATCGGATTCCCCGATCCGACTCCCCGATCGGAGTCCCCAATCCAAGTGCCCGATCCAAGTCCCCAATCCGAGTCCCCAATCTGAGTTCCTGATCCGAGTCGCCGATCGGAGTCCCGAATCCGAGTCCACGATCCGAGTCCCTCATCCGAGTTCACGATCCGCGTCCCTGATCCAAATTCCTGATCCAAGTCCCCTATCCAAGTCCCCGATCCCAGTCCCGGATCCCAGTCCCCGATTTGAGTCCCTGATCTGAGTCCCCTATACGAGTCCGTGATCCACGTCCTTGATCCGAGTCCCCGATCCCAGTCCCCGATCAAACTCCCCAATCCGAGGCCCCGATCCGAGTTCTGATCCAAGTTCCCGATCCAAGTTCCCGATCCGACTCCCCAATCCGAGTTCCCAATCTGAGTCTTTGATCTGAGTCCCCGATCTGAGTCCCCGATTTGAGCCCCCAATCCAAGTCCCCAATCCGACTCCCCAATCCGAGTCCCCAATCCGAGTCCCTAATCCAAGTCTCCGATCCAAGTCCCTGACCCGAGTCCCCGATCTGAGTCCCGAATCCGAGTCCGCAATTTTAGTCCCTGATCCACGTCCCCAATCTAGGCCCGATCCGAGTCCTTGATCGGAGTTCCCACTCCGAGTCTCCAATGCGAGTCCCGGATCCGAGTCCATGATCGGAGTCCCTGATCCGAATTCCCGATCGGATTCCTTGATCTGAGTCCCTGATCCGAGTCCCCAATCTGAGTCTGCGATCCAAGTCCCCAATGCGATTCCGCGATCCGACTCCCCGATCCGAGTCTCCGATCAGAGTCCCCGATCCGAGTCCCCGATCCGAGTCCCCAATCCAAGTCCCCGACCCAAGTCCCCAATAGGAGTCCCTGATCTGAGTCTCCGATCTGAGTCCCCGATCTGAGTCCCCGATTTGAGTCTCAGATATAGTCCCCGATTTGAGTCTCAGATCCAAGCCCCTAATCTGAGTCCCTGATTTGAGTCCCCGATCCAAGTCCACGACCGGAATCCCCGATCTGACTCCCCAATTGGATTCCCAGATCGGAGTCCTCAATTCAAGTCCCTGATCCAGGTCCCCGATCTGAATCCCCAATCTGACTCGCGGATCGGACTCCCAGATCCGAGTCTACGATCCGAGTCCCTCATCGGAGTTCCCGATCTGTGTACCCGATCCAAATCCCCAATCCAAGTCCTCAATCAGAGTCCCCAATCCCAGTCCCCGATCCGGGTCACCGATCCCAGTCCCTGATCCCAGTCTCCGATCCCAGTCCCCGATCCAAATCCCCAATCCTAGTCCCTTATCCCTTCCCCCGATCCCAGTCGCCTATCCAAGTCCCCGATCCTCGTCCCAGATCCGAGTGCCAGATCTGAGTCCCTGATCAAAGTCCCCGATCTGAATCCCCGATCCTAGTCACGATCTGAGTGCCCAATTCGAGTCCCCGATCTGAGTCCCCGATCCACGTCCACGATTTGAGTCCCCAAATTGCCTCCCCAATCTACATCCCCGATTCGCATCCCTGATCCGAGTCCTCAATCCGATTCGCCCATCCGACTCCCTGATCCAAGTCCCAAATCCGAGTCCTCGATCCGAGTCATTAATCCGAGTTCCCGATCAGAGTTTCAAATCCGAATCCCCGATCTGAGTCTCCGACCCGAGTCCCTGATATGAGTCCCCGATCGGAGTCCCCGATCCAAGTCCCCCAGCTGAGTCCCCCATCCGAGTCCCCAATCCGAGTCCCTTATCAGAGTCCCTGATCCGAGTTACCAATCTGAGTCGTTGATCCGAGTCCCAGATCCAAGTCCCCAATCTCAGTTCCCGATCCTAGTCCCCGATCCAAGTCCCTGATCCAAGTCCCCGATCCAAGTCCTTGATCCGAATCTACGATCCGAGTCCCCGATCCTGTCCCCAATCCGAGCCTCCGATCCAAGTTCCCGATCCGAGTCCTTACTCCGAGTCCCCAATCCAAGTCTCTGATCGGAGTCCCCGATTGCAGACCCCAATCGGAGTCCCCGATCTGAGTCCCAGATCCGAGTACCCGATCTGAAGTCCCCATCCGAGTCCCCGGTCTAAGTCCCTGATCCAATTCTCCGATCTGAGCCCCGGATTTGAGTCCTTGATCCGAGTCCCTGATTAGAGTCCTTGATCCGAGTCCCCGATCCAAGTCCCCAATCGGTGTCTTCGATCCGAGTCCCCGATTCAAGTGACCAATCCGAGTCCTCGATCCGAGTCCTTGATCCGAGTCCCAGGTCCGAGTCTCCTATCTGAGTTCCCGGTCCAAGTCCCCCATCCAAGTCCCTGATCTGAGTCCCCAATCCGAGTCCGCGATCTGAGTCCCTGATCCGAGTCCCCGATCCAGGTTTCCGGTCCGAGTCTCCACTCCAAGTCCCTGATCCGAGTCCCCGATCCGAGTCCCCGATCCGAGTCTCCGATCCGAGTCTCCGACTCGAGTCCCCAATAATGCCTGGGTAATGCTTGGCAATGCCTGGATAATGCCTAGAAATGCCTGGCAATGACTGGCAATCCGTTGCAATCCCTGGAAATTGCCTGGGAATGCCTAGGAAATGTATTGCAATGCCTGGATAATTACCAGCAATGCCTGGCAATTCCTGGCAATGCATGGCAATGCGTGGCAATGACTAGCAATGTCTCAACAATACTTAGCGATGCTTGGCAATGCCTGGCAATGCCTGGCAACGCCTGGGCAATGCCGGACAATGCCACGGCTATGCCTGGCAATGCCTGGGTAATGCTGGCAATGCCTCGATAATGCCTAGGAATGCGTGGCAATGCCTGGGTAGTGTCTGGCAATGCCTGGCAATGGTTGGCAGTGCCAAGCAATGCCTGGACAATGCCTGGCAATGCCTGGGAAATACCTGAAAATGCCTGGGCAATGCGTGGCAAGGCCTGGGTAATGCCTGGCAATGCATGGCCTATGCCTCGCAATGCCTAGGAATGTCTGGCAATGCCTATCAATGCATGGGAAATATCTTGCAATGCCTGGACAATGCCTTGCAATGCATGGGCATTGTCCGGAAATACTTGGCAATTCCTGGGCAATGCATGGAAATGCTTGGCAATGCCTATGATTACTAGCTTGACGAGCGGCTGATGCAAGAGCCTGGTTGAACTGTGCCTGAAGTTGCGCTAGCATTTTGTTGAAATTTTTGTGTTGCTTTTAAAGATTGAAGAACCTGTTGATGGCTTCCTTTAATCTGTGAGAAAGACTTCAAAATAATGTTTGCAAGTTGTAACATGACCTCACCCTATGCGCTAATGTGGCTGGCTAGATGCTTGAGATGTGCGATGTGATCTCCAAGACGTGTTCCCTTCCTCCATAGTCTGAGTATGAAACTCTATCAGGAGGCAATCTAGTTCCACATAACTGGTTTTCTCTTATCGAATCTTCACGGCTCTGCATGATGTTCTGGGGCAGAGGTGGTCATGTTCATCTCGAATAATGAACTTCAGTCATTCCATAAGTTGCATTGCCAGGAGAGAAAAATCCTGGTCGAATTTCTACTGCCATTTCTCACGTTGTTCTTGAGTCACGGCAGGGTCAAGAGTCTCAGTTGATGGGTCAATGACCACTCCGCATAATCCTTTGTTGCGGTAGATAACTTGCATGTTGAAGGAAAACATGTGGTAGTCATCTCTGTCAAACGGAGCCATCTTGAAATAACAACCATTTTTTCCGTTGCTCGCCATGGTGTCAGCAGCACCATCGTCTTTTGGGAATCCTTGATAGGCACCACCTGCTCTGATACCAAATGTAGAAATTGGAACCTCCAGACTCTTCTAGTACCTTTCCAATTCCTTCTTAAGTTATGTAGCTCTTGATCTCATAGAATACTGCAACCGCAGTTGCACGCCACTTAATACACGCACAGTCACTGGTACTCAAGATACACTTATACACATGCTCTGATAAAATCAACTAAGAGCACAGACACACAGTTCCTCTCAAGAGCTTTCACATGGTATAAGTCTTGCTTGAAATGATGAAGTTCAGACAAAGTAATAGGAACTACAAACCTACTGATAACTATCTGACTACACTAGCTACCAGCAGAAAAACACAAGTGTCTGGTAGGCCGGTGACCTATGTCTTTGATACCCCAGTCACATGTTCATCCGGATGCTGCTCGATGACTTCAAGTCATTGGCAGACCGATGTTGGCGGATGCCCAGTGCCCTCGGTGCCATACACGGACGAGATCGTCCAAATTTGCGGTAACCGTCTTTTCTCCGTCGATCCACCACTCCGGAGCTCTCATTCAAACTCTCGAGCCACCAACGATGGAGATGAGATATCAAGTACCGGCTTGGAAAAAAAATCCGGCAGATGCTCTGAGTTGACAAACAGATTTGATGGCCGAGATCAGCACGTTTCTCGTAAAATGAGACCCGTACCTTGCAAGTCTTTTTGCAAAAGGTTACAAGGAGTTCCGTGGGTACGACAAAACCAAACTTTTGTTCGACAACCCCTACTGGCGTCGGCGATTCACTCTCTAGGTCGTCGTTCCTTGAAATAAGGAATTGCAACGAATAGTATCAGAGGAATACCACGACTTCGGTCGAGGCGAACACTTCAGAGAGGACAAGACACTCAAGAATCTGGTGAAGTACTATTGGTGGGACAAGATGCAGATTGATGTGGCAGCCTTATGCAAACCATGCAACACCTGTCAGTGATAAAAATGTAGCTGCACACAGCAACTTAGTCTACGTCAACCCCTACCGATTTTGACGGAACTGTGGGTCGACAGGTCTGCCCGCCACTCATGAGGGGTATGACACAATCGTCATCGTGGTGGACAGATTTCCTAGAATGTCATACTGCATTCCCATGACCACCACCGTCACTGCAGAAGGAGCAGCACAATGGTTTATAAATCAGTTCCTGCCGGTGCACAGAGTGCCCCGTACCATCATCAGCGACAGAGACGTCCGTTTTTAAGTTTTTTTGCACGAACTGATGACACGTTATCGCAGTTGGATCCAATTATCAATGGCGTTCCATTCTCACACCGACTAGAAAACTGAGCAAACCAATGAGACGCTTGACCAACTCCACATTTTATGCGAACCACATGGCACTGAATAGGCAGTAAAACTGCCAACCGCAGAACTTGCATATAGCTCTGCCACTTCCACCGCAACTGGGAAAAACCCTTTTGAAGTGGTACACGAAAACATTCCCGCCACACCTGCTAGATTATAGAGTAAGAGTAAGATCTCTGCAGTTGACATCGACCGCCAGGACTTTGCAAGCACCTAGGAAGAAACACAACAGACCCTCGCAAACATGCAAGCAGCTATGAAGTGTGCAGCTGAGCAACATCGTAGCAATGACATGTTCAGCATTGTCGATCACATCTTCCTCACCTCTGCAAATATCAAACTCCGTGGACATGACTTCACAAAGCTCAAACCTCGATGGTTGAGACCCTTTGAGATTGAGCAAAACCACAGTCGTCGCTCGCCTCCGCCTCCCCGATAGCATGGGGATCCACCTTGCCTTCCACATCTGTGAACTCAAGTCTTAGTTTTTGCGCATCTCTCATTGTGCTCTTTTGTGTCCTCCTGGCTTGTGTAGATCGGCGTACAAATGACTGATGGCGAAATTTGACGCTGCTAGAGTGTCGTCCGGTGGAGCCGAGGCACGCTGAGGCCTACTCGTAGTTCGCTGCAGCCTCCTCCCTCCGGCAACGTGCTCAGATCCATCTAGAGCTGGATCTGACTGTACCATTGCATCTGCAACGTCATACTCTGCCTATGGTCCACGTCTCATGTTGCGTGGTACTGTTTGGCATCATGGACCATCGTAGGCACTTCCTGGGTTCGGGCAGCCATGACTCTTTTGTGCTATTTTTCTAGCTGTTTCTGACTACACGACTGCGTTCGTAGCGTTGGTTATTTGGTATGGTCCAGTTTTCAGGAAAATCGGACACCGCCCGGGTTTTGGGCTGTCGGCCGTCTGGCAGGGCTCACCAAGAAACCCTGCCTGCCAGAAAATGGGTTTATGTCTTTTTCTGATTTGCTTGGTTAGCTGAGTAACAAGTTCTACAGAGCTAGGAAGGATCTAAAACTTGGAGGGGTCTCCCATTTATGTTCATTCTTCATTCCTAATCAGTCACTTTCGGTTTTCACCTGCTTTTTGGCGCTAACACTGTGGCGCGCGTTTATGAGTAACAAACCCAGAGCCTCGAGACTTAGACTCTAGAGCAGCAGACTGAGGGGACCCAGACTAAGCAAGGAGCGTGGAAGCACGCAAGCTACATCAACAACGCTGCTGCCCCAACCTGTTGCCTAGCATTTCTAGCTTGGTATCAGAGCCAGAGTGTAGCAGCAGCAACAGAAGACTGGCGTACAAGTGCAAGGCAACGCTGGCGGACCCCCCTACGCGCCAGTGCATGGAAGATGCTGCTGGATTTTTTCTGGCAGCATTGACCCCGCCTGGTGGCGGCGTCAGATTTTTTCCCATGGCCACTGGGCCAGGGGAAATGCTGCCGTATTTTTCCGGCAGCACTGACCCCCACGTGTGACGTGAGGAGGTGAGCGGCAAGCACTCACGTCCTCACGTGAGCGGCAAGGTGTCCGACACCTGTGGGCGATGAAACACGCGGCAACGTCACCCGGGTGCAGTGACTGATAGCAGCGAGCAACAGCAGCAGCCTGTAGTAGTAGAAGCGCCTGGCAGCAACAAGGAGCAGTGGCAATAGCAGCCAACGGAAGCTACGCATAGTAGCAACAGCCAGAAACAGTAGCAACTTGAAGCGGCTTGCAGCAGTAGCAGCTTGCAGCAGCAAGTAGCAACAACAGCCGGCAACAGCAGCTCGCAGCAGCAGCAGCAGTTACAGCGAGCAGCACCAACAGCATCAAGCAACAGCAGCAGCAGCAGCAAGGATCAGCAGCCGTAGTAGCCAGCAGTAGTAGTAGTCGGCTACAATAGCAGCAGCAGCACCAAGCAGTAGCCGGCAACAGCCAGCAGCAGCTCCAACTACTCGCACCTCGCTACTCGCTACGAGAAACGAGGTGCAAGTAGCGATCCCAATGCATGCAGCGAGCATTAGACTACCAGTAGCGAGCAGCGAGCTCGCTGCTCGTAGCCCTCTGCCCACAACAAGCAGTGAAGCAGGCTGCAACGAACAAAAAGGAAAAAATTGGAAGAAAGAAAAATCCATCACCCCACCAGCATCCTTGCCGCATCTGCAGCAGCCGCCATAACCGCTGGAGCAGCCACAGCAGCCGCAATAGTGCGCAGCAGCTCAGCAGCAGCAGCAGAGTAGTTGCTGCTACAAGAGCAACCGTAGCAGTAGCAGCAGCATTTGCTGCTGCAATAACAGCCGCAGCAGTACTTGCTGCTGCAGCAGCAGCTGTAATAGCACCAGCAACAGAAGCAGCAGCGGCTACAATAGTAGCAGCAGCAGCTGCAACAGCAGCATCTACAACAGCCCTAGCAGCCACAGCTACACCAACAATGGCAACAGCAGCAGTAGCTACTGCTGCTGCAACAGCAAACCAGCAATAGCAGTAGCAGTAGTAGCGGCAGTAGCAGCAGCTAAAGCAATAGCAGCCGCTACAGCCGCATAGTAGCACCTCCATCAACGACCGCCACTGACATCAGCATTCTTCAGTTGACATCACTTTTGACATCACAATTGATGTCATCAACACAAAAAAAAGAAAGAAAGGGAGCGAGGGGGAAGAAATTTAACAACAACAGCAATACGGATAACGTAGCAACAGCTGCTAATGTCAGCCGTTGTAGGCTGATGTCACTGCTAACATCAACAGCACAAGAAAATAAAGGAAAAACAAAGGGGCAATAAGACCCACCATGGCTGAAAACCCTAGAGGAGAGGGGTCCTCCTCTGTTGGGGGGACCCCCAAGCCCCCTTTTCGTTCAGCAGCTGCAGCAATTGTAGCAGTAGCAGCAACAGCTGCAGCAATAGCACCATTAATAGCATAAGTAGTAACGGAAGCAGCAACAGCATCACCAGCAGCAGCAGTAACAGCAGCGGTAATAGCAGCAACAGTCCACAGGCTTCATCACCGACGCCTCTGACCCCCCGGCCGCCATTCAGCAACAGCTTGTCGTCCTCACCCAGGAGCTTGCAACACTACAGCCGTTGCCACCATAGACTCACACCACTGCCCCGCCACTTTTCATTCCTCTTGGGTACGCCAGCCCCGCGGTGTCCGCTGGCATGCATTACCTGGCGCAACAGCAGACTCAGCACCAGTGGCAGACAGTGACCTCAGCCCTTGGCCCTACTCCGGGAGCCGGTCGCAAGCCAAAGGACTTTGAGACGTCGCCCTCGCCGCTTTGGGCCGGCGAGCAATTCCGAAGCTAGGAGCTCAGCTTCCGCATCTAGGTGTAGGGTGAGGGCTTGTGGGCATACTACACCCTTCCGTACAACTCTTCCCAGATGGACCAGTTGTATGACGCTGGTCGCTTCGTACGTGCCCTCGTCCCAGTTGCTCCTCCATCTTCCCGCCTAGTCCTAGAGCCCTTCCTCGGCGACTTCACCGCTGGCGGGACCCCAGACCCTGCAGCCGCATGGCACTTCCTCACTCGTCCCCATCGCCTATCTAGCAAGAATGAGACCAGCCATTTGCTACGGGAGTTCAACTTCCTGAACATGGGAGAGACCGGGTCCGTCACCGATTACTGGAAGCGAGCTAAGGACATCCTCCGTCGCCTAGGCAAATCTGCTCCATCCCCTCTGTCCGCGCTCCTCACCATCAAGCACAGTGCCACCAACGTGTACGCGGACGTCTTCCTCCACTACTCCCAAGATGTTTATCCACCATGGAGGCCCAAGGCACCCTTATGCCCTGGGCATACGAGCTCTTCCTCAGGATTGAGGAAGCTTGTTTGGAGTCCCGCCTCCAGCGCATAGAGTCCCTTGCCTCCCTTGCTGTTGCTTCCATGGCCGTTGCCTCCCACATAGCATCCACCTCCACGAGCTCCTCGTCGTTGAGGAAGAAGAAGTGTCGAGGCAAGAGGGTCAAGGGTCAACAGCAACACCAGCAGCAACAGGCCACTGGGTCTAGCAGTGGTGGCTCGGTCTGCCACAGCTCTGGCCAGCCAGGGCACAGGTGGTATACATGCCTGCTACCGAAAGACGAGGCACGCGTCATCGCCACCATGCGTCACCTGTGGGAGTGCCGTCTCGCCTTTGTCGCCTTAGCTTTCACCAGTCTCGATGCTTCAACCCCGTCCAACAGCTCCACTCCTCCGATAGCCACATCGGTTCCGCCAACACTAGCCCCACAGCAACATCATTCGCAGCCGTTGGTGCCTCCGTTCCCTTCGCCGGTGCAGTCCACATATCCGGACTCAGGCGTTGTCACTCCGCACTTGGTCTATTCTCCTGAGCCGTCCATACGTGAGCGTCAATTGGAGAATTTTGTTGTGCTCCAACTTGCTTGCCTCGTCCTCCCCCCAAGGGAAGCGCGAATTGCGTCACCTCCTACTCGTCTGCCCTACCCTGCATGACCACAAATGAGCTGAGGTCGTGTCCTGCTCCTTTGTCTGTTGCGTCATCTTTTGTGGTCTCCTCTGGCCCCTTCCATGATGACGTTGCGTGGCTTGATGATTGGCAGGCTTGGTTTGCGCCCCCTTCCACTGCGTCTGCATCTCTTGTTTGCTACCATGTGGCTGTCAGCGATCTGGCGACTCCGGTCCAAGACCCTGCCAAGATCTGGATCATCGACTCCAAGGCCACGCATCACATGATGGCCACTTGCAAGGCTTTTATTGTGCTTGGTCCTGTTGGCGATGTGTCCGGTGTCCGGACGAGCACCGGACAGGTGTTACCTGCCCGCGGCATCAGAGTTGTTCATTTGTGTGGTCCTGTCGGTGATGTCTTCGTGACCAATGTCATCTTTGTCCTAGGTCTTGAGGTCAGCCTTCTTTCCATTACTACCCTTGACCGCATGAGCATGGATGTTGTGCACTCGTGTGCTGTTGGAACTCTGTTGTTGTGTCCGTCCGGTCTTGTCATTCTACACACCATCACCCATGGCAACCTGTGGCATGTCTCTCGTCTGTCCTCCTCTACGTCTGTCCCCTCCCCGTCGGTCATCACAGGCCATGCGTTTGTCACCAGCACGCTCTCTCCGTAGTACATCCGCCTCCTGCACCGCTGCCTTTGCCACGTCCACTCTGCTGCAGTAGATAGCATGCTCCGCACCCAACCAACCAAGGGCCTTGAACTGGACACATTCCTTAGGTCGTGTCCCACGGAGTGAATTGATTGTGCTCAGGGCAAGATGCATCGATCAACATACCCTCAGTCCTCCTCCCGTGTGTCCGCTCCTCTAGAACGGGTCCATTCTAATGTCATGGGTCATCTCCCTACCGAGTCCGTTGGAGAGCATGGCCGGAATGTCCTCACCTTCACGGACGACTACTCTCGCTACCGCTGGGTCTTCTGCCTTTGGTAGAAGATCGATGTTGCCCATGCCGTTTTGGGGTTGGCTTGTCCTTGCGGAGCACGAGTGTGGTCAATCTCCTTGCCACTTTTGCTCCGATCACGGTGGTGAGTACATGGACAAACCACAAACTTTCTTGCCTCACACAACATCCAGCACAAGACGTCAGCGCCCTACACGCCTACCCAGAACGGTGTCTCCGAGCAGTAGAATCGTACCATGGCCGACGCCGTCCGCACCATGCGGGTTGCGTCTGGCCTCTCCGATGGCTTCTACTTTGAAGCAATGGCCTACATGACGTGGGTCTGGAATCGGATTCCAAAGGGACCCCTTCCCCGCCAATCCACGCCGTACCAGCACTGGTGCGGTCAGCACGGTGATCTCCGCCCAGCTCATGTTTGGGGCTGCGTAGCCATTGTGTGACTGCCCGCCCTGCAACAGGGCGGCAAGCTCGCCCCCCGCGGATGTCCTTTCACCTTTTTTGGCGTCTCTCGTCAGTCCAAGGCTGGCGCTTCTAGGATCCATCCGGGCAATGCATCGTCGAGTCCCTCCATGTCCTCATCTTTGAGGAGTTGTTTTCTCACGATCTGGTTCACTCCAACTCGCCGGTGTCCCTCTCGTCGCGTGGGGGAGTGGTGAGTCCGTCTTCCGTCCTGTCGCTTCCGGGTGGCACATCACCTGGTCCCTCTAAGCCGGTAGCCCTAGTCACATCCGCTGGCCCCTCCGGGCCAACAGCCCAAGTCGCACCCGCTGGTCCCTCCGAGCCAGAGGCCCATGTCGCGTCCGCTGGCCCCTCCGGACCAGCAACCCCAGTCACAACCGCTGGCCCCTCCGGGCCAGCAGCCCCAGTCGCACTCGCTGGCCCCTATGGGCCAGCGGCCACAATCACGTCCGCTGGCCCCTCCAAGCAAGCAGCCCCAGCCGCACCCGTTGGCCCCTCCAGGCCAGCAGCCCCAGTCGCGTCCACTGGTCCCTCCGTACCAGTAGCTCCAGTCGCGCCCGTTGGCCCCTCCGGGCCGGTAGCCCCAGTCGCGTCTGCTTGCCCCTCCAGACCGGCAGCCCTAGTCATGCGCGTTTGTCCCTCCGGACCGGCAGCCCCAATCGCGCCCGCTGGCCCCTCTGGGTTGGCAACCCCAGTCGCACCTGCTGGTCCCTCTAGGCCGGCATCCCCAGTCGCGTCCGCTGGTCCCTTCGTGCCAGCAGCCCCGTCCGCCTCCGTCAACCAGTCGACCTCAATGCCATCTCCTGCCCTACCGTGCTATCCGCGCGGTCCAGGTGGCAGCCTCCGACCCAGGCCGTCAGTGAGCGCGCAGACCGCCGCACCACGTCCTGTGGTAAGGGTGCACACCGGTATGGAACCACGGTTCTCATGTTCGAACCGGAACCACGGTTCTGGTTTCGGCTTGGAACGGGAACCGCTGTTCCGGTTTTGGAACCGGGGTTCTTCCTGGAACCGTGGTTTGTCACGGTTCTACACATGAAGAGGTGTTACATGCACATTTTCTCTTGACATAATCCAGGGATAGCAGTATTACATTTTGAAAAATCTCACCTGTCTCACTTTCATTATAGATTCATGACTATAGGGAAACACCAAGCATTACTTCATAAACAACCCGTTTGTTATCGGTTCCCATGTCAGGCACACTTGGGGTTGCCTTATGCATTATCCATGTTGATGTATTGAATTCATCATCGCCATTGTCCAATGCAAGAACTACCACACATTCTGGAATGTTATGAGATTGAACAATGCATGCAAAATCAGTTGACTGATGGATCACAACTCTACTCTCCATCGCCATCGTCATTGTTGTCATCACCATCCCGACCTCCAAAACCCACTCCCACCTCCATCACATCTTCATCCTCACTGGTGTAAAACAACCTCAGGCCCTCTAACTCCTCAGCTGCGTCACCAACAAACTCTGCTCTGGCCAGCCGGCGTGGTGAATTCACTCAGTCTTCCTCCTCCTTCAGTTCAGGGGCCACGTTGCCATGGCGATCAACAGGAAAATCTAGCAAGATGTGCTCATTGATCCAAGACTTCATGGTGAGGAGATTTTCTACTGTCAAGAGGTCAAGCAAATGGCGAAATTCGGTGATGACGTGCCGGCTGAGGTAGAAGAAGTGTTCGGATGGTATCGATGTGGCTGGGACTGCAAAATGGTCCATGGCAGCAAGGAAGAAGTTGGGAAAGGAAATCTGCTTTTTTCAGTAATGGCGCAGCACGTTGCACGTCGGGTCCTTTGGTGGAAGCTTTGCCCACCTGTCCATCTCACCCTCAAGTGTGGTTGCAGCTGGTTCTTCAACCCGGGGGGCTGGATGTCGTAGTGCAAACAGATCCTGTGATGGATCTGCCAGCGCAGCCTGCAACAACTCTTCATCGTCTTCTTGCTGCTGCAGCATACGCGGACGGAGTTGGCACTACTCTGCTGCTGCAGGCGCTGCTGCAGCAGCAGGGAAAATCTCGCTGTCATCATCTATACCTGATGTTACTACTACTGCTGCTGCTCCTGCTACTTCCGCTGCTGCCATTGCTGCTGCTTCAGCTGTTGCACGTGCCTCCTCCACCTTGGTGAAGTATGGGTGGAGGATCTCGATCACCTTCACCTGAAGTTCAGCTGCAGACTTGATGCCCATGAGCCAGTGCGTCGTGTCAAAGTAGCGGAGCCGGAATTGTGGGTCTGCTACTGTTGCAAGCACGTGACGGTCCGTCAGCAAGGTGGGGTACTTCTCCAGCTTTGCCTGGACAGCTTCAAGTCCAGGCTTGATGTCTGCAAGAAGTTGATCCTTCATGGTGAGTCTGCCAGCTGCTCCGCGCCGCTTGCCTTTCTCCTCTGCATTGATTGACCGCACCTGCCACCCATGGTTCTTCGTGAGCATGGACTCAAAGAAGGGGATATCCAGAATGAGAGTAGGGTACTTGGTACCGCTAATGTCATTTTTGTACGACTTGAACGGCTTCAAGATAAGAGTCAGTAGTGCGATGGTGGCCTACTCCTCATCAGTTGGAGTCAGCAGCGTGCCCTCCCTTCCATATCTTGTCAGCCATGTCACAAGCACCTTGCACAGAAACAACACGTGGTTACACATGTCATGGGTTGAGTTCCACCTTGTCTCGGTGTCAAGATGGAGAAAGAGGTACTTGACACCGGTGGTAGAGGCTACAGAGATGAGGGACTGTTCCCTTGGCGTGCTGCGGGTGGCAAACACAAGAAGAACAAGACCGTCATCTGGCGCTACTTCAAGAAGCAGGAAGCTGATCCAGAGAGGGCAGATTGCAATGAGTGAGAAGCATGGGCTTGTTAATCCGTCTGTATATATTTTTCCCTCCTATGTGGACCTGAGTGCGCAGGACATGCTGACCAAGAGAGTGGCGGCGACGCACACTGAGCTCCCATGCCAAGCTGTATCTCCACTACAATGCATCAGGCGACTTGCGTGCGCTCGTCTCCCCCCCTCTGGCAGCCTTGCCTCAGCTCCATCTCCTTTGGATTAGTCCTTAGTTGTTTGCCTTCCAAGACCTACTTGTGTCCGGCAGTGTGTCTTGTGGTCAATACTGAAAATAGGCTTTGGGAACCTAGTTTAGTGTTAGTTTAGTTAGTGGCACTGTCCAGGCTCGTGTACGCTTGACATGGTGTGCAGTTTGAGGACCTCGAGGGTCTTTTGCCCTTGATCGAGCATGCGTGGCCGGTGAGCCCTGCTCACCGGCCGACGGGTGAGCCTCGACGAGCGAGACTCACCCGCTCGAGCTGTTGTGTGTTGCAGCTCGGCACTTAGGTTTTTCTGACGAGAATCAGCCATGGCTGCTGCAAAACTGACTCTAAGTCCCTCATCTCTTGACCAAACGACATGAAAGAAGTTGCATTAGGACCGCAGCAGTCCTCACATGGTATGAGAGCAATGTTCGGGGCCTGAAATCGATGCATAGTAGTGGCGCCGAGCCAAAAGTGTTGCAGCTGAGTGAAGCGCGGAAGTAGATCCGCGCTGCCGCCGCCAAACCAGACTGCACACACTTTGTGTACACGTTGAAACGTTCCCCCTAGGCCGCGCGCAGACAGTAGGGGCGGCAGAAGGCAGGGGAAAGCCCACATAGGTGGGAGAGGCGAGGCAAGGGAGAGCCCAAGCGCCGTCCGACCCCTCCAGAGGTGACGGCGGGGTCCCTAGCACCACAGTTGGACATTGCAGGTCCCACGAGACCTGAACGACCCTCACAGAGGGAGACAAGGCATTCTCCTGCAAGCTAAGGGCTCGCGACAGAAAACTGGGCCCAAAGTGGGCCCGGCGGATTGCTGCCGAAATATTTTTCGGCTGCAAGGAGGGACCTTAGGGCCCACACCGCCTTCCTAGGACATTCTCGACCTGCTCGAGTGATGAGTCAAGCAGGATCAGCGACGGTAGGGTCCGGCGCAGGAGCAAGTGGTAGAAACCCGATAGGTGACGGCGCCGGCGCAGGCGGCAGCGGAGGAGCTGGTGCTACCACAGTGACGAGGGACGACCTCACCAAAGTCCTGTCCCACAAGGATCTAACGCCACCCTCCTTGGGAACAAGAGATTTCCTCGCATGGAAGGATATTTTCCTTGCGTGGGCGGTAGAACATGGGCTGGAGGAGTTGTACCTATCCCCGCCCACCGTCGCAATAGAGGATCGAGTGCTTCTGCGCGCCTTCAATGCGCTAGTTCGGGCGCTGCCCGACGACCAATCCTATGCCATCTGCCATTTCTGTTTTGGTGGCAAAGGGGAGGACCCCTCTGATCCTTGCAGTGGTGCCCCACGCCCACACGAAGCCTGGCAGCATCTCGCTACTCGTCATCAGGAACGAGGGATGGCCCTGGTAATCTCACTACGTGATCAGCTCTGCAGACTGTACCCAAAGCCAGGAGCACCGATAGCAGAGTATTAGGATGCGGCAATGGATCTGCGCCGACGCATTCTTGGACTTGGAGCATCCTGTTCCGTGCTCGAGTGGTTGGACCCTATGCTGCTGCATCTCAGCGAGGCTTACATGGAGTTTCGCCGAGGTCTCTTGCGACACCTCCGCGTGAGAGACATCAAGAACACCGATCTTATTGAGGTGTTTGAAGAGCTGCGACACTATGAGGACATCCTTTGGGGAGAGGCGATAGAGGCCAACAGCCCGGCACGGACCGCCTTCATGCATCAGTCCTCACCAGGTACCTCCATTGGACCTGGTCAGGGAGGTGGCACAGGCAGAAGGGGTTAGAACAACGAAGGAACAGGTACCCAGCCAAGTTGAGGACGAGGTTGTGGCCGGGGTGGCGGCGGGAGACGCACTTGCAACTACTGTGGCAAGCATGGCCACTTCTGGCATGCATGCCCAGACCTCCAACGCGTCATGACTCCAGCATACCAGCAGCAGCAGCAGAAGTAGCAGTAGCAGTTTCCCGTGCCGATGCTGCGCCCTCAGCACCGACATCATTTGCAGCCACCAGCATGGTCGACTCCACTGACCACAGCTCATTGGGTCCCTGCACCCTTTGGCGGAGTGACCTATACACCGCCGCCATGGCAGCCACCAGTGACCTTGCCGCTTTACCAGGGGCCAGCTCCTATCTACCAGGGTCCCTACTACGTTCCCCCCAACACGACCGTTCCAGTCCCTCCACCAGCATGGGCACAACGTGTCTACGCAGACATGGCCGAGTCCCAGCAGCCGACAGCAGGTCAGCCTGTGACGGGGTGGAAAGCACTTATGGAGCTGCAGCCTCTAGAGCCAACAGCCATGCCACAGTCGCCAGGTCAGAAACTGGCGCACACTCATGTCACCACCTCACACGCACTGCCTATGCATGAATGGTTGTTTGAGACCGCTGCCTCGCATCATATGTCAACGCATCAGCAATTGTTTGTGTCATTGTATGCTACGCATGATGTGGAGGGTGTGAAAACTGGATCTGGAGAGGTGTTGACGGTGGAGGGTGTGGGAACAGTGGCCTTGCAAGCACCTGGTGGGGTACTGTGGCTGACCGGGGTCTTGTATGTGCCAAAGTTGAAAGTGAATCTGTTGTCAGGGGGTCAGCTAGACCGCCAAGAAAGCATGTCCACTCTCACGCAGAAGCAACGATGCATGTTGTTTGATGCTGCTGGTGCACTGTTGGGCGACGGTCGCTTGCATGCAGACATGATCTACCGTCTCACTCTCTTCCCACTTTTGCACACACACTCCCAGAGACCACAGGCGCACATCCTCACCGCCACTGATGCAAAACACACACACCTATTTCACCGGCGACTTGCGCATATCAACATAGAACTGGTGACAAACATGATTAAACACAGTCTTGCACACGGTCTTCTGCCTGTGGACTGCCCACATGGACTCAAGGCAGATGTGTGCCTTGACTGTCAAGAGGGCAAGGTCCACAGGCAGACCTTCCCGAAGTCAAACACACCATGTAAGTCACCTCTTGAGCTTGTCCATGCAGACTTGACAGGACCCATGCCTGTACCGTCTGTCCAGTATGGGTCACAGTATGTATTGAAACTAACGGATGACTACAGCCGGTTTCGATGGGCCTTCCTCCTTAAGTCCAAAGTGGATGCTCAACTGGCCATTACATAATGGATTCCCCTTGCAGAACGTCAGACAGGCTGCAAGCTGCTGAAGCTGCGCACTGACCGAGGAGGGGAGTTTCTGGGTGTCTTGACAAAAGAACTGAAAGTCAAAGGTATTGAGCACCAAACCACCGCACTTTACACACCTCAGCAGAACGGTGTGGCAGAGCGGTGGCATAGAACCCTGGGGGATGCACTACGCACCTTGCTGAGTGACTCGGGTTAATCATTTGGGTTTTGGAAAGAAACAGTCAAGTATGTCACATGGGTGTGGAACAGAGTGCCGCAAGGTCCTCTTCCCACGACAGTTACACCATGGGAGCGGTGGTTCAAGGAAAAGGCTGACTTTCAACCTGCGAGAGTGTGGGACACCATGGCCTGCGTCTGGTTTGCACAGCCACAGAGGGACCATAAACTAAGTCCGCGAGGGCGTTGGTGCGTCTTTGTCGAGGTCTCACACGCATCCAAAGCTTGGCGGTTCTGGGACCCCATGAACCATGGTTTCTTGGCGAGCAGGGATGCCTCTTTCCTGGAGCATATGTCCTACAAGCAGTTTCGCTCTCTGCGGACCGTCCCACACATGACCATACCAGAACAGTACCCAGACTACGGGAGTGTAGCCGTGTTTGTTCCCCACACGTCAACAGGTCCCTCACAGCGTGGGGACCACGGAAGAAATACGGAAGTTCAATCACCCGTCCCCACGGATCTACTGACATCCTCTGACCTACTGAGTACAGAATCCAGTGCTCCCCACTGTCCACCTGGGCTGCATACTCAAGCGTCCCACAAGAGCACTGAGGATGAACGGGCGCCACAGCCCCAACCAGCACGACGCTCGTTGCGGAACGTCCCTTGTGTGAACTACAGACAATTCTATCACACAATTGGCCCATCCAACGTGGATCATACCACAGTGGAACCCCAGACACTTACTGAGGCAAGGGGACGCAGTGATGCCGCTGAGTGGGATGAAGACATGGTTGCAGAACTGAATACGCTCTTGGAGTATAAGGTTTATGAGCTCGATCCCTTGCCGCCTGGACGTAAAGCCATTGACGTCAAGTGGGTGTACAAGCTCAAAAGGAACCTGGCGGGACTTATTGACAAGTACAAAGCCAGGCTGGTGGCAAAGGGCTTCCACCAAAAACCGGGACAAGACTTCACAGAGACCTATGGCCTCGTGGGAAAGTACGGAACCAGCCGAGCGATGCTGGCTGTTGTGGCACGTGAAGACTGGGAAGTACATCAAATGAATGTGAAAAATGCCTTCTTCAACGGTCCACTAGAGTATGTCAAACAGCCAGAGGGATTTGAAGATGGAACAGATCGTATGTGGCTGCTCCTTAGAGCCCTTTACGGACTCACGCAAGCTCCACGCTACTGGAACAACGAGATTCATCGCACTCTTGACTCGGGAGGGTTCATCCAAAGCTGAAGCAATCCCTCCCTATTCTTGTGTTGGGATCATGGGTGTCCAGTCTCATTACTGGTCTATGTAGACGATCTTCTCATTTTGTCACCCTCGCTCTCGCTCATCACAGAGACAAAGACACTGCTCACCACACACTACAGCATGACAGACCTGGGTGAGGCCACAAATTTCTAGGGCATGACCATCACAAGGAACAGAAAGGCACGCACTCTCACTCTACACCAAGGACGATTCATCGCACACCTCACGACTTGCTTCCAGAACCTGGTACAGCATCTCCCACGACAACACACACCAATGAGCCCTGACGTTTATGCGCACATGTTGTATGCCAACACTACAGATTACGGACCAGACTGTGATCCCACACTGTACAGGCAAATCACTGGCAGCTTGTCATACCTTGCCTCCACCACATGCCTGGATATCTCATGTGCAGTCAACGTGCTGGCACAGTTCGACCAACAGCCGTGCAGCACTCACCTGAAGGCACTGCTGAAGCTGCTTCGCTATGTGATGGACACAGCTGAGCTTGGTTTGTTCTTTGCCCCCTCTGCCAGTCCTCTGTTGGATGGGTATTGTGACAGTGACTATGGACGTGACCGTGGGGCACGCAGTTGAGCCGGCTATGTGTTTCGTGTGTGAGGTACGGCTGTGTCGTGGCGAAGTGCTAAGCAATCCTGTGTGGCTCGCAGTGTGGCACAAGCTGAATACATGGCCTTGGGTGAAGCTGCATGTGAATGTATCTGGCTTGCACGGTTTCTTGAAGAATTGGGACTGCAATCCCATGCTCTGGCACTGCACAGTGACAGCTCTGCCGCATGCCGCATTGCCGCAAATGATGGTGTACTGCATCCTCGCACAAAGCATATCACCGTAGAACATCACTTTGTGCGTGAGGTAGTTGAGGCCGGTGTTGTGCAAGTGTGACCCATCAGCGGCGATGCACAGCTGGCCGACTTTCTTACCAAGGCGTTTCCATTCCCTGCACTTCACCTCCAGCTCAAGCACCTTGGCTGCATCCTTGCCGCACTCACGTCCAAGGGGGCGTGCTAATCCTTCTGCATATGTTTTTCCCTCCTATCTGACCTGAGTGCGCAGGGCATGCTGACCAAGAGAGTGGACGCGATGCACACTGAGCTTCCATGCCAAGTTGTATCCCCACTGCAATGCATCAGACGACTCGTGTGCGCTCGTCTCCCCCCCTCTGTCAGCCTTGCCTCAGCTCCGTCTACTTTGCATTAGTCCTTAGTTGTTTGCCTTCCAAGACCTACTTGTGTCTGGCAGTGTGACTTGTGGTCAATACTGCAAATAGGCTTTGGGAACCTAGTTTAGTCTTAGTTTAGTTAGTGGCACTGTCCAGGCTCATGTACGCTTGACATGGTGTGCAGTTTGAGGACCTCGAGGGTCTTTTGCCCTCAATCGAGAGACGAGCGAGACTCACCCGCTCGGGCTGTTGTGTGTTGCAGCTCGGCACTTAGGTTTTTCTGACGCAAATCAGCCATGGCTGCTGCAAATCTGACTCTAACTCCCTCATCTCTTGACCAAATACATTGAAACAAGTTGCATTAGGACCGCAGCAGTCCTCACACAACTGCTGCTAAGGAGTGTGCGGCCGCTTGCTGAAAAATGTGTGGCCGCTTGCTGCGGCTGAAGAATGTGCGGTTGCTTCTTGCTACAGCTGCTATCTGCTGCAGCTGCCTGTAGCTTCTAATGTCGCCTGCTGCTGATACTGTGGCCGCTGCTTATGACATGGCTACTGCAAACTGCTGCACCCGCTCCTGATGGTGCCAGCTACTGCAGGAGGCACAGCCTGCTCTTGGGGCCGATAGATGCCTCTGTCTCTACTGTCAGTAGCTGCTGCTACAGCCATGATCCGGTGACTCTGGTGGAACTTGGCTGAGGGGTAAAGAGCTGAGGAGCAAACTTCCTCTGAGAGCGTGAAGTGATCCAGGCGACAAGCTGAAATGGTGGTCCGTAATTGACCCAGGCAACTAACTCAAGTGGCACTGGCGTTGCCATGCTCACGTCATGTGCCCAAAGGAAGCTCCAGTCGCTCGAGCAGGAATATTCATCATAGAGGAATCTTCCTGCTCCAGTGACTGGAGCACGAATCAAAGCCGTGTGCCTATTTTGTGCATGGCACACAACAGTCATGAGCTACGCTGCCGCCAAATGCATTAAACGGACAACGATGCCCGTTCCGAGGTGGCGAGGATTGGGAATCCTCGCCACCTCGGAAGACACGGTGACACATAAACGTTTCATTGGATGTGGACTAGTGACATTAGGATATCGCTGGTTGTCATGCCATTCCAAGGTGGCGAGGATTTCGTTCGATGGTTGTCTCACTTTGAACTGTTTGAGTGTTAAACAGGTATGTTGCACTTGTTTTTCCCCCCCCTCCCCCCCACAAAAAACCTAGATGCGAGAACCGCCGTTCTACGACGGTTCTGAAATCCCGGAACCCGAACCACGGTTTCGGTTTTGGAACCGAAACTACGGTTCCGGTACTGCGTTTCCAAGAACCTGTGTGCACCCTTACCCTATGGCGCCTCGGCTCCCTGTCGCTCCACGTGTCTCCTCCACTCCTACGGTCGTGAGTGGGGACCCTGGCACCAAGGCACTCGGCCTCACCACTTCGACCATCATTGCAGACCTTCACCCGGGCTAAGGGGGCTACGTCATGCTCCATCACGAGCATCGGCATGCCGTCATGGCTACACTCGTGTGCATACCACCTGGAACGCGATATGCACACGCTCTCTCACTCCGCTCCATAGCACGCCCGGAGGACCCAGCCACCCTACACGACACTCGAGCCTCTCTTGAGGCTGCACACTGGGATGCTGCCTGTGCCGACGAGCTCGCTGCTTTCCGACAGTATCACGTGCATGACCTCGTTGACCTCCCTCCAGGTTGGAAGGCCATCGGTGCCAAGCGGTTCTTCCGGCGCAAATGGAAGTTGGACGGGTCCTTGGAAAAGTACAAGGCCCGCCTCACAGCCAAGGGATTTGCTCAGTTCCCTAAGGTTGATTACGACCAAATCTTTGCCCCAATTGGCCGGTTCTCTACTAGCCGGGCACTCTTCAGCCTGGTTGCCCAGCATGGGTAGGAGCTGCATCATATGGATGTGAGCAACGCTTTCCTCCATGGCTCGCTGGAGGGTGAGGAGCTCTACATGGTGCAGTCCCCAGGCTTCAACAACAGAACAGGGAGAGTCTGGTAGCTCCAAAAGGCCCTCTATGGTCTAAAAGAGTTGCCTCAATGCTAGAACCAGGAGATCAGTAGCACGCTCCTCCACGGCAGCCTCCAGCGCAACACCGCTGACCCCGCACTGTTCGTAAGCCCGCAAGTCAATACCTTCGCTACTATTCTTGTCTACGCTGATGATCTCCTCATTGCGTCACCAGACATGGCTGCCATCCAATGTGTCAAGGACCTGATACACACCGCCTACCAAATGAAGGATCTCTGGTCTACTCGAGTTTTCTTGCGCATGGAGCTCGAGCACGATTGCTCCCAGGGCATCCTACACGTCCACAAGGCTGCCTATGTGTATACCTTGTCTACTCGCTTCGCCAAGGACCTGCCCCTCGTGCCGAGCGCATCTTTACCCATGTCACCTGATGGTCGGGTGATGCTGAAGAGTCCTGACCCAGCCGTTGTGGGGGAGCCAGTTGACGTGACCACGTATCTACGAGTCATCAGGTCACTAATGTTCCTGGCGATGACGACGCGCCAAGACATCACGTTCTCCGTCAATCTCCAGGCTTAGTTTTCTCAGGATCCAAATGACCTCCACTTCAAGGGCGTCTGTTATGTCTTCTTGACTCCTCGGCGAGGTCTCATGTTTTGCCGCCAGCCGTCTGTTAGTGCGGTGGGCTACACCGACAGTGACTGGTCCGGCAGTCCGGACAATAAGAGTCCCACAGGCTGGATCTTTTTCATTGGCGACACGTCTATGTCCTAGCACAGTGGCAAGCAGGGGTGCATTGCATGCAACACTGCTAAGGCTGAGTACGTGGCCCTTGGATCAGGCGCGGCTGAGAGTGTGTGGTTGCGTCGTCTGTTGTCCTAGTTGTGTTGGTCTGTCGCATCCATCACGTTGTGACAATAAGAGTTCCATGGCCGTCGTCGACAATGACGGCGTGCATCACACCCGCACAAAGCACATCAACATTGAGTATCACTATGTGCATTCATTATTGCATGAAGACAGCATCAACATTGTGTGAGTTGAGACGGCTTGGCACCTGGCTGACTTCTTGACCAAGGCATTGAAGCGCGGCTCGTTTGAGAAGGCTGTGAGTTCGGTCTGCGTGCGTCCGTGAGTTGCCCTCTTTGTCCCTACCTGCGTCTCTGCGTGCCTTAGGGGACTATGGCTGTTGACTGTGTCTCTGTCCCCCCATGTGCACTGCGCCTGTAAGTCATGGGGGAGTGTTAGTTTTTACGCATCTCTCATTGTGCTCATTTGTTTCCTCCCGGCTTATGTACATTGGCGTGCAGATGACTGACGACGAGATTTGAAGCTGTTAGAGTGTGATCCAGTGGAGCCTACGCACGCTGAGGCCTACTCGCAGTTCGCTAGAGCCTCCTCCTTCCGGAAACGTGCTCAATCCCGTCGGCAAGCCTCCTCGGCGGTCGGGCCGTCGCCGGTCACTGCCACTGCAGATGCTGTCTGCATGCGTCTAACGCTGGATCTGACTGTACCATTGCGTCTGTAGCGTCATGCTTTGCCTAGGGTCCATGTCTCATGTTGCATGGCACTGTTTGCCATCGTGGACCACTGTAGGCACTGCCTGGATTCGGGCAGCCATAACTCTTTGCTGCTATTTTTCTAGTTGTTTCTGACCGCATGACTGCGTTTGCAGCGTTGGTATTATGGTATGGTCTAGTTTTCACGCAAATCGGACGACGTCCGGGTTTTGGGCTGTCGGCTGTCTGGCAGGGCTCACCAAGAAAACCCTGTGTGCCTAAAAATGGATCTAGGTCTTTTTCTGATTGGCTGGTTAGCTGAGTAACAAGTTCTATAGAGCTGGGGGGGAGCTAGAACTTGGAGGGGTCTCCCATTGTTGTTCATTCCTCATTCCTAATCAGTTTATTTGATTTTCAGCTGCTTTCTAGCGCTAGCACTGGCACGCACGTTTCTGAGTAACAAACCCATAGCATCCAGACTTAAACTCTAGAGTGGCAGACTGAGGGGGCAGAAGACAAAGCAATGAGTGTGGAAGCCCGCACGCTGCATCAACAACGCTGCTGCCCCAACCTGTTGCTTAGCATTTCTAGCTAGATCCCAGTACGAGCACTACCGAGATGCCAGCACGAACTTCCGTGGCCGAGACGTCACACCTCCATCTCCTCTGCAAGTGTATAGGGATGTGGAGTATGTGATTGAAGTTATCCTTGAAAATCGATGCAAAACAATCGATTTGGTCAAGTGGTACGGCTAGGACAGTGCGAAAAATAGTTGGATGCCCTATGAAAACCTCCCAGATGACGATCATCTGGTCAATGGCTACTTTCATCATCACCAGCTTACGTGTGCTAGCGCGAGGGGATGTCACGACTAAAAGGTGTTGAAGTTCGTTGGCCACTCACAACTTTATGACCTCTTGCCTCCCACATTCTGCACACACATGTACAGATTAAATGACAATGGCCTCACCTGGGGATGCGTTAGACGTGCCCGTGCTAACTGAAGTCTTAGACGTCATCAAGCTGCTGCTGGACCGAGGAGTGCCCTTTGGCACAGATATGGCTATTGCATGACTTTCTATGATCCTATGATGCGGTAGATGCTAGGGCTCGTACATTCTCACAGCAGTGCCCAGCATCTTGTTTCTATTGCCTTAAGTGTTTTGGGGGGCTGTATATTTCCCGGTTGCTGCTCCTTAGGGGGCCACCGTGCCGGTTTTGGCTGAGCACTGGTGAGGAGCCGCCCTCGGATTGTTCCGAGTGGTTGGGCTCAATCCCCGGGTGGCAGCACTTGCCCACCCGAGCGTGATGCTTGATGTGGTTGTGTGCTCACCGGTGCTTAGCTCGCTCGCTTCCCTTTCTCGCTCTTGTCTTGGTTGAGTGAAACAGTTTCTTAGGCAAGGTTACAGCATCCATGGCGTGTCTTGCGCCCCATTGCTCTCACCCGTCCCGTCTCGCACAGCTTAACGAGGAAACTAGCTAGCAACTACAAAAGGGTGGGAAGCTTCACGTCCCTGACATACACGAGTCCCTCAACTGCGCGAGTGGGAAATCATGTCCTTACACTCATTTACCAACGCGCCTCGACTTCAGCATTTTTACACCATTCAACTAAGTGCATTTTTGGCCAACTGCCCCGACATCTGGTGTTCTGTTCGATAATGTTTTGACAACTTTGACCGCCTTGTTGAATGGACGAAAGAAGTATCGCGAACACTGACGATGTTTCAATGGCATTAGTTTGACTTGTCGACGACAGTTGTAGCGGTTTGGATAAAATCCTTGGCCGACTAGACCAAAACCGCAGTGCTTGACGGTCTCCAACCCTCAAGCCATCCTGTCCAACCGCCCATAGTCCCAGGTGACCAAGCTCGCGCCACGTGGCTCCTTCGACCGGCCGGCGTGGCGATGCTACGGTACACTCCCCTCCGCTAGGGGTGAAAGCCGCCTCGGCATCTCCGGTAATCCCGACGTGGGATTCAAGCCCTGGAGTTCTGATACCAATAAAACGGATTTGACGCAGTCCTTGGCCAACTAGGCCAAAACCGCGGTGCTTCAGGGTTTCTGACCCTCAAGCCATCCCGTCCAACTGCCCCCAGACCAAGGTGACCCCGCTCGAGCCACGTGGCTCCTTCGATGGGACGGCGCTGTTGTTGTGTGTGTCATACACAACGTACGGTGACCCCTCGGCTCATGTCCATTCATGTGGAGATCCCTGAGACTGGCGACGGTGGCAGACGACCGGCGGCCGGCGGCGACGGGCGCCTAGAAGACTCCCGTACTTTTGTGGCTTCATGCTCTGGGAAAGCACATGGGCGTGCAGCCTATCAGGACGTAGATCTCGTCGTTATGGCCGTTCTGGTTCAAACGGCTCATCGTTTTGACATGTCTGCAGGGAGCTATGGTCAAAACCGTGCTTTTCTCAATGCTTTGTCCTGTTAGAAAAATGGCGCCCTTGAGCGCCACGTGTGTGTGAGCACCCACTAGGTCTGTGACACTATTCAGGTGATCATGGCCTCAGTTGTCATCTGTCTCTGCATATTTCAACATTTGCAGCTTCTGACACTTGTGTTTATGTCCCTAGCCAATCCCTTGCTGTTCTCACCTCCACCTGTGTGTGCCAGTGAGTTAGCTAGCTGGCTTGTACTGCCACGCTAGCGACAGCAGTGCTAGGAGCTGTCTCTCATGGTATCAAAGCCGCGAGCCACTGCTTGCATAGCTGGGTAGCAGAGGCGCAGCAACCACAGTAGCAGTGAGCAACCGCAGCCATTGCCTAGAGTCACAGCAGCAGTAGTACCCACTGCTTCCGTTGGAGGTCCTGGGGGGACCCACCACCGTTTCCACCATTTTCTTACGAGTTCCGGAGCCGTTCCGTGGCCATTCCACCGCAGTACCGCGGCCATTCCGCGGCCGTTCCGCGGCATTTCCAAGACATGCGCGGTGTTCCGTGCCGGCAACGTCTCCTCAAACAGCCGCGGCAACTGCGCGGCCGCAACGGACCACGCCGACGAGTACCGCGGTGGAACGAAGCGTTCCGATTGCACCTCCTCGCGGCGACAATGCCGCGGCAGATCCGTGGTGCTCCGCGGATCCGTGACATCCTACCGCGTCAGCTCCGTGGCCATTTCGGAACACGCCGACGCTGCTCCCCGGTGCTCCGCGGTCTCGAGTCCGCGGCAGTTCCGCGGCCCCCAGACGCGGACGCTCCGCGGCAGTTGCGGAACGGGCCGACCGCGGTACCCCGGCAGCTCGCGGCACTTCGCCGTGTTCTGCACCGGTGCGACCGCGGTGGCTGTTCACGGCACCCCGTCGCAGCTCCGCAACCCCGCCGCACCCCTCCGCGGAGCCCATCCGCGGTAATCCGCAGTGAGCTTCCACGGTGAGGTGTACCATGGAGGGGGTCCGCAGATATGTTCCGCTGAGAAGTTTCGCGGACGCGAGGTTCCGCGTCGAGGTCTTTTGCAACAGCAACAAGAAGGGAGGGAACAAGGGGGAACCGGCCAGCATGCCGAAGCTTAGCCCCTCCTGCGCCGCTACCAACGGAGCAGCCGAAGGCAGCACTGTCAACGGCCAACGTCGGCCGCCGCCGTCATCACCGCAACGGCAACAGTAGCAGCAACCACAGCAGCAGCAGCAGCAGCAGTCACAGCAGCAGCAACAACAGTAGCAACAGCATCAACGACAGCAGCCGCCGTCGCAACAGCAACAGCAGCAGCGGCCACCGAGCCCAACAACATTGGCACGCCAAGTACGCACACTGGCGGACTTACAGGAGGAGAGCCACAACACTTTGACAAAGCAGGTCACCGAGTTGCAGGACCTGATCAGGGGCTTACTGCCCCAGCAGCAGCAGGTCCAGCAGCAGCACCAGCACCCGTCCGCAGACCCAAGCGAAGACCATCTCGCCCACGGTGGCGCTGTAGACGAGGTTGCAGAGACCCTCTCCGACTCTGGTGAGGAGGGTGAGGAGGAGATGTTGCGAGCACGCCTCATCCACCTGGAGGCCCGTCGTAGAGGCCAATGCCGCCCTCCAGGGCACGAGCTCCAGCGCCGACGCCGGCCTGAGCTCATCTTGCCGCCCTTTTAGCTTTGAGGAAGTGGCTCTGAGGGCCCGCCTGGGCAAGGGGGTTGCCTCCTCCATGCCTGGTCCCGCACTGGCTTCACCCGTCGCTCTTCCGACAGTCAAGCCACCCAAGTGGTTTGAGTCGGATCCGCCCGTCTTCCGGACTGGGAACCACTTCAAGTCCTGGGAGCCGCGCTTTCGCATGTGGGCCATGAGCGAGGGAGTCCTCCCCTACTCCTCGCACCATATCACGCGTCTGACCCCGCTGAGACACAGATGGCAGTCCGCGAGGCTTCCGGCCTGATGAAGGCCGCCCCGGACTTCACCAGGGACTTCAGTCGGTTCCTTTGCGATTCGCTGACCGGCTCAGGAGCTAACCCTTGCGCGGCATGGGCACTGGCCGTCACTCTGTTTGAAGGCGCCACCTTGGCTTTGACGTCCCAGCGCCTCGCCAACTTCAACTCCCTCTGCCAGAGTGCTCAGGAGTCTGCACCCGACTACGGGCGCCGGGCGATCCAGCTCTACGAGGAGCTTGGGGACTACGGCATCCACTCCGCCCTCCAGATTATCCTCTACGGCATCCACCCCGACTATGCGCGCGTCTTCAGCAACTTCGACCAGACGCTACTTCGCGACATGGCGAGCGACGGGACCCTGCTGCGCTAGGCCACTCTCCACTTTCTGGATGTCGCAGGCATGGATGCCGCGAACCGCGCTCGCCGCAGCACCGCTTCAGCTGCAGTTGCCACCGCATCTCCCTCCCCGCTGTCTACAGCAACGGCGGCTCCGGCTTAGGGGAAGAAGGGCCGCAAAGCGTTGGGTGGTGGTTCTAGCGGTGGAACCAGCAGCGGCACCAGCACTGGCAGTGTCAGCCGCAACAGCAGCGACGGGAGCAACAGCAGCGGCGGCGGCAGCAGCAGCGGCTCAAGCAATACGACAGGACGCCGACTCGTGTGCTTCAACTCCGGTGGTGACCATTGCTATCCCGACTGCACTCGCCTGACAGGACGCCCACTCGATTAGGCCAAGGTCACCCGTGGGCTGCTGCAGGCGCACAAGGCACGCATGCGTCAGACGTCCGGTGCGACCGCCCGCTCGGCCGCCACTATCGCAGTCGTCCCAGGGGAATCCGCCGCCACAGCAGGCTCCTCCGCGGATCCTCGCGACCAGGCACTCGCCAAACGCGACAGGACGATCGCCGAGCTGCACCAGCTTCTCGCCCTGCGCTCATCTCAAGGAGGTGCGAGTGAGTTGACTGAGTCGAGGGGTCCTACTGCTTGTGGACTGTCTGTGTCGTTGCGCGATGATGCCTGTGGTGGTCCCCATGCCTAGCCGTGTGCGCGTGAAGGACTCGATGACGTGTCTTGGTTGCATGCGTCTCATGTACGCTCCCTCGCTCGTCTTGCCGCGTCGCCTGCCGAGCGACTTGCTGCCGCGCCTTGTTCCGTCGCCAAGTGCCATGTTGCCCCTTGTACACATGTCACAAATGCCACATGGGTCGTGGACTCTGGTGCCACCCATCACATGACGTGTCGTCGTGATGCGTTTGTCGTCTTGCATCCCGTTGGCGCTGTTCCCTCTGTTCGCACTGCAGCTGGCCATGAGGTCCCTGTCCAGGGTGTTGGGGTTGTGCAGTTCACCGGGCCAGCTGGTCCCGTATACATCTCCGACGTCCTCTTTGTCCCTGATCTGGAACTCAGCCTACTGTCTGTCCGTGCTTGCACCAAGATGGGCCTCGGTGTCATGCACACGGCTGCCGATGCTCGCATCTTTGTGCGCGATACCGAGGAGACCGTTCTTAGTGGGACGATTGTCGATGATCCGTATCACATTGATGGGTCTTCTGCGAGTGCACGCCCTTTGCCTCCCTCTTCCGCTGCCCGTGTTTTTGTCGCTAGTACTCTGTCCCCTGAGCACCACTGCCTCCTGCATCGACGTCTTTGTCATGTGCATCTGGAGGCTGTCGATAGGCTGATCCGCACTCAGCCTACTCTTGGTCTTGATGCAGCGTCCTTCGAGGCGCCGCCCATGGCCAAGTGTCCGGCCTGTGCTGAGGGAAAAATGCACCGGTCTACTTATCCTGCGTCTATCTCCATGGCTCGTCGGCCCCAGGAGCTTGTCCACTCCGACCTCATGGGTCCACTCTCTGTTGATTTTCAGGAGGACCGCGGTCGCTACGTCCTGACGTTGACTGATGACTTCACGCGCATGCGCTGGGTCTACAGCTTGCGTCGGAAGAGCGATGCAGCCATTGCGGTCCGCACTTGGCTGGTCATGGCCGAACGCCAGTCTCCCCATGGCCTTCAGACTCTTCGCTCGGACCGCGGCGGCGAATACCTCGGTGACATGACTCGCTCCTTCACCGAGCTCGGTGCCTTCCACAACCTCTCTGCTCCCGCCACCCCCCAGCAGAACGATGTCTCCGAGCGCAAGAACCGCACCATGGAGGATGCGGTCCACGCCATGCGCACCGACAATGCCATGCCTGAGGCCATTGCCTTTGAGGGCATGGCATACATGACTTGGGTCTGGAACCGCATTCACCACGGTCCCCTCCCAGGTCACCGCACGCCCTATGAGTTGTGGTATGGGCGTCGTGCGGACCTGCGCCTGGCGCGTGTCTGGGGCTCCCTTGCCTGCGTCTGGTTCACACAGGAGCAGCAGAGGAGCAAGCTCTCCCCGCGTGGCCGCATCTACGCCTTCGTCGGCGTCGCCCCGTGGTCGAAGGCCTGGCAGTTCTGGGACCCTGAGCGCCGCCGCATCGTTGAGTCCCGGGACGCTCTCTTCTTCGAGCATCTCACCTTCCGCGACCTTGCTCGCATCCACGCTCTGCGCGCTGCTCATGCTCCTGGGTGTGTCAGGCCCCGTAGTGTGGGGAAGGCTCCTGTCCCGTTTGGCACAGTGCCCCCGGCCAGTACGTTCACTCCGTCGCCAACACCCCAGGGGTTGTCCCCAAAGGTTCTGCCCACCGTCACCCTCAGCCCTACCCCATCTGCGGCGCGCTCCTCTGTCCCTGGCTCTCCGCCCTCACCCATGTCTGCATCTGCGTCCAAGTCTGCCTCTGCGTCTGCGTCCGAGTCTGCATCTGAGGCTTCGCCTGCTCCTTTCGCATCCGATGCTTTGCCTGCTCCTTTCGCATCCGAGGCTTCGCCTGCTCCTTCCGCGTCTGCGGCTCAGCCTCATCCTGCGTCCGCGTCCGCTTCTGGCTCTGAGCCGTCCCTGTCTCTGGCCGCGGACGTGCCTGCGTCTGCCGTGGGCCCGTCCCCAGCAGCTAAAGCCACGTCGGCCTCGAGTGGCTTGCCTGTCGTGCAGTCCACACCGGCTGGTGAGCTGGCAGCGCCCCCTGCTCCTGCCCCGTCGGACCCCTACACACGGGCACCCGGCGGACGTCTCCGCCCTCGCCCCACGCGTAGCATCGTCAGCGGTGACAAGAGCACGAAAGCCCTCGGCCTGAGTGCTCGCGGCCTCGCTGAGAATCACCCTTGCTGTGCCACTGGTGTGGTACTACTTGCTCATGAGCATCGTCTTGCACGTGATGCCGCTGAGTCCATGGTGACAATCGACCCTCCCTCTGCGGCGTATGCCCTCGCTACACGCAGTGCACCAGTGCTGTCTCCCGATCCCACCAGTCTGCCTGAGGCCTTGTCAGCCCCCGACGCTGAGCAGTGGCGCACTGCTTGCCAGGCTCAGCTCGATGCCATTCGCGAGCACGGCATCTTTGAGCTGGTGGACCTGCCAAAGAACCACAAGGCCATCAAGGCCAAGTGGGTTCTACGCAAGAAGCTCAAGCCAGACGGCTCTGTGGAGCGCTACAAAGCCCGCCTGACAGCAAAAGGCTTCTCTTAGGTCCCTGGCGTGGACTACACTGAGACCTTTGCCCCTGTTGGGAGGATGACGACCACGCTCGCGCTACTGAGCCAGGTGGCACAACACGACTGGGAACTCCATCAGATGGATGTCAACAACGCGTTCCTGAACGGGGACCTTGAGGAGGAGATCTACATGGTCCAGCCACCCGGCTTTGAGGATGGTACCAGTTGCGTGTACCGGCTGCGGAAGGCCTTGTACGGCCTGAAACAGTCACCTCGCTGCTGGAATCAGGAGATCACTAGCACGCTGAGACGCACTGGGTACGTTCAGAGTGATGCCGACCCATCCATGTTCCTCTCACAGTCCCCAGCACCGCTCCCTGCCATCCTCGTCTACGTGGATGATCTTGTGATCGCCTCGTCCGACCTGGGAGAAGTGAACGCTGCCAAGGCCGTTCTCTCCTCGGCCTACAAGATGAAAGACCTTGGTGAGTCCTCTGTCTTTTTGGGGATGGAGATTGCGCGTAACCGTGTCTGCCGCACAATCCGTGTCTATCAGGAACGCTACGCAGAGGTGGTGGGGGAGCGCTTTGCCGACCTCCTCACTGCCGTCCGCACTGCCTCCACGCCCATGACCCCTGAGGGGCAGGCCGCCCTGAAGGTGGATGACCCAGCTGACCTGGGGGAGCCAGTCGATGTGACCCTGTACCTCCGAGTCATCGGCTCGCTTATGTACTTGGCCACCACGACGCGGCCCGACATTGCCTTCACTGTCAACCTGCTCGCCCAGTTCTCGCAGGCTCCGCGCCAGNGGGACGCTACGCAGAGGCGGTGGGGGAGCGCTTTGCCGACCTCCTCACTGCCGTCCGCACTGCCTCCACGCCCATGACCCCTGAGGGGCAGGCCGCCCTGAAGGTGGATGACCCAGCTGACCTGGGGGAGCCAGTCGATGTGACCCTGTACCTCCGAGTCATCGGCTCGCTTATGTACTTGGCCACCACGACGCGGCCCGACATTGCCTTCACTGTCAACCTGCTCGCCCAATTCTCGTAGGCTCCGCGCCAGCGAACACTGGAGGCTGCAGTCCGGTGTGTGCGCTACATCCTGTCCAGCGCACGCTTCGGTCAGTGCTTTCGCAAGCAGGTGTCCGTTGTGCTCGATGGGTACACAGACAGTGACTGGGCGCGGAGTCCAGATGGCAAAAGCCGCACCGGCTACATCTTTCTCATTGGAGGCACTGTAGTGTCTTGGCGTAGTGGGAAGCAAGGCTGCATTGCACGCGACACTGCTGAAGCATAATATGTTGCTCTAGGCGCCGGTGCAGCGGAGTGTGTCTGGCCCGTCCGTCTGTTGCGTGAACTGCGTCAGTCCATTCCCCCCGTGATCCTCCAGTGTGACAACATGAGCGCGAAGGCCATCGACAAGAACTCAGGTGTGTTCCATGCACGCACAAAGCACATCAATGTCGAACACCACTTCGTGCGTGATCTGGTTGATCGTGGAGAGATCCGAGTCATCCATGTGAGCACTGACATGAAGTGCGTGGATTTTCTTACCAAGGCTCTGGGTCGTTCGAAGTTTCATACGGCAACTCGCTTCGTGGGACTCTGCCCCACCCCTGTTGCAGTTTGATCCCTCATGTGCTACTTTGCGTGTGCTGTGTATGCCGCCTGCAGGGTCGGAGTGTGTGTTCGTGCTTTGTACAGCGTCAGTGTCTGCATGTGCATGGACGTGTTCGCCCTCCGGTCATGGGGAACTGTTGTTCAGTGTGTCGTACACGACGTACGGTGACCCCTCGGCTCATGTGCATTCACGTGCACATCCCTGAGACTGGCGACGGTGTCAGACAGTCGGCGGCCGGCGGCGACGGGCGCACAGAAGACTCCCGTATTTTTGTGGCTTCGTGCTGTGGGACAGCACATGGGCGTGCAGACTATGAGGACGTAGATCTCGTCATTACGGCCATTCTGGTTCAAACGACTCGTCGTTCTGACATGTATGCAGGGAGCTATGGCCCAAACCGTGTTTTTCCCACTGCTTTGTCCTGCTAGAAAAGTAGCGCCCTTGAGCGCCACGTGTGTGTGAGCACCCACTAGCTGTGTGACACTATTTAGGTGGTCTTGGCCTCAGTTGTCATCTCTCTCTGCATATTTCAACATTTGCAACTTCTGACACTTGTATTTATGTCCCTAGCCAACCCCTTGCTGTTCTCACCTCCACCTGTGTGTGCCAGTGAGTTAGCTAGCGGGCTTGTACTGCCACGCTAGCGACAACAGTGCTAGGAGCTGTCTCTCAGGCGCGGCACTGCCACGCTACAATGCTAGACTTGTATAAAGAAAGGCCTCGATATTCTCGAAGTCCTCGGACTCCTCGGCGGATCTTCTCGAATCAGCCATTCATGGCGTGACTTAGCACACGCCGCTTGGATGGAGCGCCGATGACCGGACATGTGTTTTATTCTCATTCTCGGCATTGTATGCATGTGCTCGACTCACTCGACAACAGTCATCGAAGAACACTGATTGCTCAATACAAATCGTCCATTTGTTTCAAACACCCAAATCGTCTTTTGTCTCGCACCACCTATGTTCCGCACGGCATAACAGTACAATGTACTGGGTATGGTGCTTTCTAATTACGATAGCCGGGTCATGGGGCGACATTTCCATGACATTTGGATATGGCGTGACTATCTACAATTCGGTGGGTATGCTGTTCAACCCCGAATCGTTCCTCTAACTAACGAACCGAACAGCAGCCAGCCGCACCCCAAAGCAAGCAGAACCCACCTATGCGTTTTTCGAACACGCGAACGGCAGAAAGAGATGCCCCTTTAGCGCCAACAGACCCATCCGCACTGCACTGGCTGTTGCGTCCTCTTGTTCCCCTGTCCTGCCTTGAGTTGTCCTCACCTGCCTTGACCTGGAAAGTCGACGAGCGGTGGGTGAAGAGGGGGAGAGAGGGGGAAAGACGGGGTGAGAGGGGGAGAGCTGGGGAAAGAGCGGGCCAGAGAGCGGTGGAGA
>SZWC01000981.1:2006-25536 GCA_023375785.1 Penium margaritaceum
ACACACACACACACACACACACACACATACCACATACCACACACCACACACCACACACCACACACCACACACACCACACGCACCCATGCTGCGAGCTGCAGAAGTTGGTCCAGGCTCGCCTCGTCCTGCAACCCTGTTGCACAACCCCTGCCGTCAGCCTGGTTGCCACTGCCGCTGCCACCCCCACTCCCACCGGTGCTGCCGCCGTGACAGCAATTGTCGACGACAAACTGCGGGAGCAGCGAGAGCATGGCAGCCTGCACAGAGGCGCACGAGCTCAGCAGTTTGAGAGATCACGCCATAGACCCGACCAAGAAGGAGAGCAGGCAGGCGAGAAATCAAGCAAGCAGACGACGGTGCATTCTTCGTGGAGACGAGAAATGTGGCACTGAGCAATCCGTGGGATAAGAGGGGGGAAAAAGGGTGAACTTTTCCCACACTTTTTCCCCAACTTCTCCCCTTTTCTTTGTTGTGTCCTCCTCCTTTTCCTGGTTTTTGTTTCTCCTTCTTGCTTTCCTTTCTCTTTGCTCGTCTGTCGGAATTTCTCCTTCTTTAACTCAAAAAGTGAGCAGGCAGAATCGGATGGTTGTGCAATCGCAGGAGAGGAAGGAGCCGCCATCAACGCAAGCTGGAAGTTACATATCTTGGTGTGGCATACATCCTGGTGTGGCATACATCCTGGTGTGGCATACATTTTGCTGTGGCACACATCTTGGTGTGGCGTTTTGGTGTGGCATACGTTTTGGTGTGGCACAACGCTTTGGTGTGGCAGAACATTTTGGTGTGGCATGCGTTTTGGTGTGGCACTACGTTTTGAGGTTGTGGACCACTACAGCAACAAGAGTCCAGAACCCTAATTGCATCTTGAGGGTGCATTTGTTGGAAGGGGCAACCAAAAAAACAGGTGCAGGGGACTTCAGGGGCCCGCTCGCATCGAGCCGTGGTGCCTCGTTCACACAGCAGATCTCCAGCGCAACCAAGCGCCCATGAGGGGTGATCCCATACGCAGCTGCCAGTAAGGGGCCAGTGCCTTGCAGACCTAACATCTTGCTACAAGGGACGTCTCCCATGCCCCCTGACTCCCCTGGGGTTCCGAGCCCCGTTGACATTTAACTTCTTCAAAAACGCTTTTCAGAGTGGTCTGGAGACAAAAGAGAACCTTTTCTTGAATCTGCCTCCGCCCTATGTTGAGTCGCAGGCATTCCTCCCTGTCAAACCCCCCACCCTGACCCACCCCCCACCCCAACACAGCACACCTGCAGCAACGGAGAGTCGCACGCCGCGTCCACCGCGAGGCAGCGCGCCAGCAGGCACAGCAGGTGGCTGCGGTGCACCGCACGCGCCCACTCCTTGTCCTCCGCCGTCGCACGCCGCACCCGCGCTCCGCCGCCACCTAGCCTGCCCTGCTTCCCACCCTTGGCGGCCTGCCCCTCGTCCTCCTCGTCTCCAATCCCCTCCACTTCGATGATCATGGCACCCCCCTCCCCGAAACCGCTGCCGCTGCCGTCGGCGCTCGCCCTGGAGGACGCACCCTGCTCAGCTCCAGCCACGACGTGAGTGCTGAGCCTGTGACCCCGTGCGTCCTCCTCCTGCTGCTCCTCCCCCTGCTCCTGCCCCTCCTCTACCCACTCACCGCCTTCGCCGTCATCCTGCCACTCCAATACGTCATACGTGACGTCAGCGGCAGCGCTGCCGCCGGCGGCAACGCCGGCGCCGGCGTCCAACTCGCGCTCCCAAGCGGTGTATTCCTCCGCGTCTTCCCAGGGCGCCACCTCCTCGTCGCGCCATTGCTCCTCCTCCTCCCCCTCCCTTACCTCGCCGTCACCACCGCCGGCAGCATGAACCCGCTCCACTCGCTCCCCTTGCTGCGTTGTCTCCATCGCCGGTCAGACAGGTTGTGGACGAGGAGTGGACTCCAACCAGCAGGCTGGCGATGGGGAGGAGGTTGGGGCTGAGGAAGGCGGAGGCAGCAGCTCCGAACTTGGGACTGCTTGCTCCAGACGCTGGCTGCATTCGGACCAAGGCACGGCTCTTGGGCTTCCGGCCACTGCTTGACGCTCCCAGCAACACACAAACACACACCTCCCGTGCACCTGACATCCGTCACACCTCTGACAAACGGATGCCAATCCCTGGGGCCGAAGCCCAAGAAAAAGATAAACAATTTGTGGGGCGCACGTTGATCGCGTCGTGGCGGCGGATCCGGGCTTTTGCAGGGCAAGGGCGATCGGGCGGCATTCGTGCGGCTGCCAGGAGGCTGTTGACGGTGGATACGCGGCCACGCTTCCAAGAGCGTGAAGCACACGCTTTGCTGCGGACACAGGAGTAGACATAAATGGACACAACGTCAAACCTGAACCGGCATACATTTTTACTTTTTTGGGGGGCCCCGGCTCATAACCAACCGAGGCTGGGGGGCTACCGCAACCGTTTTCAACCATCCCCCACCACGGGAAATGGCAGTTAACAACGTGAAGAGTTCAATCAAGCTCTTGTAAACACATCACATCTGTTTCGTTTCCCTGAGAATGTTCTTTAGTCGAGTTTGTGTGATATCTTCCATAAAATACATTTATCTATGCCTCTGCAACTCTCCTCTTTTTACACTTATCTATAAAATATTTATGTAAACCGATATTATTCATTAATTACATGGTTTTATAATAATTATTGTGCTTTTTATCAACCAAAAGTCGGCCCTGCAAACTGCAACAATGACGCCTACTTCCAATGCTTGGATTTCGTGTGTTTTTCCTTTTTTATGCAAGCCATGCTTCAGGAAACCGAACCCCATAGTTCAAAAATCGAGACTTCTTAACAAAGAAGGGCTCCTTTCATGACGCTTCAACGACTCCAACACCACGCCATCTGTGCGTGGTCTTACGCAGACAATGACGCACCATTGGTAATCATGCCAGCCCGCACCCATACGTACATCATGGATCACGTTTCCTCCCCCTCCTTGCTGCCATAAGAACAGCCCACTATCTTTGGCTTAAATCCCATAGCCGCCCATGACGCTCATGACCTCGTACTACCATCAGCGTCAGCATGCCAACGAGACTTCCACTCGCGACGCCATGGCAAATGAGCATGCGACATTCTATGTCCATCCATTTTTTGGTGGATACCGCGATGCCTACATACGTGGGAAGGATATGCCGTTGGCCCCAAACCCATGGTGCAGCATGAACTCAGGAATAACCTTTGTATCGGCATAAGAGCACACCATCCTCCGTGTGCTCGTAGTGTTGTGATTTGTGACGTTCTTGTAAAGTCTACTATGACCACTCGGTCGTGTCCATATCCGTGCAGATCCCTGAGGCGGGCCCTGGTGACACCGGTGCGACGACTGGCGGTGGACTACTAGCTTGGAGCTGGCCAACTACCATTCCAGAGCCCCGGACACTACACGGACTTTATGTTCTTTTTTCTACAGCTTGCAGGAGTTTTTCAGCGGACTGGCCATGAGCCTGATTTGCATGTTTTTGCATTGCGTGTCCACCGTCTCATGGTGAATGCATGCATGTGACCAGTCGTAGCGTCCGTCTTCTGATCTTGCACGTCTAGGTTCAGACGGCGTAGCATTCTGACATGTGTGCGCAGAGTTATGGCCAAAACAGTGGTTTTGGGCCGGTTTTAGGACAGCTCTTGGACCGCCGCGTGCGAAACCCACAGTGCGCCGCGGCAAGTATTTATGCCATGGACCTGTCATTTGTCATCTCTCTTTGCAAATGCTATTGAAGCATTCATACACTTTGCCTTGTGTCTCCTAGCCAAACTCTTGCCGTGTGTGCACGACTTGTGACTGTCCTCATCGTCTGATCAGGCACTGACGCCTGGTCAATGGGAGTGTTGCTAGGAAGCTTCCTTGTATCCTTTCATGGTATCGGAGCAGTGAGACAGTTCTCACTGAGCTGCGTAGCAGAGACGCAGCAAAGCAGCAGTAGTGAGAGTCACCGATGTAACAGATCTACTGGGGCCTGTTGAAGACAGCCGGTCGCCGTTGTCGCAGCCCACACCCATCACGTGAGACTGTAGCAACGGCGTTGCCACCGTGCCAGCAGCAGCAGAGCAGCAGAGTAGTAGCAGCAGGAGCGGCAACAGAGGCGTCGTAACAACAGCTACAGCAGCAGGTGGCGGTTGCATGGAGTGCAGCCGCCGTTCGCAGCCGCAGCGGTGGCCGCGGCGACAGTAGCGCAGCGGCAGTAGCGGCGGCAGTAGCAGAGTAGTAGCAGCGGCGGCAACAGCAGTGCACCAGCAGCAGCGGCAGCCGTGGCGGTAGCAGCAGAGCAGCAGCAGCTGCAACAACAGCAGCGCAGAAGCGGCACCAGCAGCAGCGCGCGGCGGCGGCAGCGAGCAGCAGCTGCAGCGCGTAGCAACATCAGCGGCATTGCGCAGCCGCTGCTGCCGCTGCTCCGCACGTAGCCACGCAGCTGCTGCTGTAGCTGACATCACAGTTGTAGCAGCTGCTAAGCGGAAGCTACTGCGCAACTTGCGCGCAGCTTCCGCGCAGCCGCCGCGGAGCGGCTGTACGCTCGCGCAGAGCCGCGAGAGAAGAAAAGGAGGGAGTCGACCTGATGTTAGCAATTTTGCTTGCTGATGTCATCAGATCGTGCTGACGTCAGCAACCACCTGCCGATGTCAGCACCATACTTGGCCAAAGTTTTGGCCGAACAGTCAAAAGTTGCCAGTGTTGCAAATCCTCGAGAAACGCAAACGCTTTTGAAACCCAACAAACCTAACCTATCGACCCATACAGAGAGGCGACATGAATTCGTCTGACAACAAGGGGAGGAGACAGGTTATCCCTCATCTTCTTCTTCTGGGGTCCTGAGCCCACGCTCGTAGGCCATTGAGGACCTACGGAGCCAGTAGGATGAGATGCGTCGCCTATAGCGAGAGCAGACTGATGCCATCCGCACGTTGACTGAGCTTCTGAATGCCCAGTCCATGGTCCCACTGCAGGTTTCCGAGGGAGCTGCTGGCGTCGCGGTCTCTACGCAGCAGTCGGCTTAGGCACTTGTGACAGGAGGTAGACCTGACCCACCACCTCCCAGCCTCCTGGACGATGATCCATTCATGTCAGGAATCAGAGGCAACTCCCCGGATCATGAGATTCGAGTTCTTCAAGGGCGCCTCCGTTAGTTGTAGACGGGCACCAGATCTCCTCCGTTTCCTCCGATACAATCGTCACCTGACTATCCCGGTGACTATCACATTCCAGGAGTCTTCCCCATTTCTCGACCTCCTCAGCCTACAGTTGCTCTCCCCACGGAGCGGCAACCCAAGGATTCTGAGACACCACCTCCACGGTACATCAGTGAGGACGGATTCGACTACTGGGAGATCCCCTTTCAGGTTTGGGCTACTTCAGAGGGAGTGTGGCCCTACTACCATAGCTCGTATCAGCCTACAAATCCAGCACAGGTGCTGACAGCAGCCAGGGCGATGCGCGGACTCCTCTATGCCATGCCACGCGAGACCGTCGTCGATTTCCGCCCCTTCCTTGGCGAGGCCGGCACAGGCACCGGCGCCGATCCACGCGGAGGTTGGGATCTGGCCTTATCCCTGCTGGCCGCAAAGATGCACACCACTCATGCAGTACACATNGTACATCAGTGAGGACGGCTTCGACTGCTGGGAGATCCTCTTTCAGGTTTGGGCTACTTCAGAGGGAGTGTGGCCCTACTACCATAGCTCGTATCAGCCTACAAATCCAGCACAGGTGCTGACAGCAGCCAGGGCGATGCGCGGACTCCTCTATGCCATGCCACGCGAGACCGTCGTCGATTTCCGCCCCTTCCTTGGCGAGGCCGGCACAGGCACCGGCGCCGATCCACGCGGAGGTTGGGATCTGGCCTTATCCCTGCTGGCCGCAAAGATGCACACCACTCATGCAGTACACATTCGTGCTTTCCACTCTCTCTGTCAGGGGCCTGTAGAGCCTGCAGCCGATTACTGGCGACGCGCCATGCGCATCTACACGCGCCTTGGGACCTCATGAGGCACACAGCTGTCGGCGCTCCGTACGATGATGCTCGGAGTTCGCCTTGAGTACACAGACATCTTCACACGGTATAGTGAAGCTGTCCTCGAGCCCTTTTCAGCCACTCTAAAGCTTCTCCCCTATGTGCATCAGCTCTTCCTCCAAGTGACTTCAGCCTGCGAGGCAGTAGTGGCCCATCAGGAGACTTCTCTTGCTGCAGCAGTCGTCGCATCACCACCATCCTCCCTCTTGCCGTCTCCTTCTTCATCCTCCATCACGTCCTCATCTTCCTCCTCCTCTTCAGCTCCGCCCACACCCACTCAGACACAAGGTGTTGCAACAATAGCTCAGGGGAAGAAGAAGAAGCAGAAACGTGTATCAGGTCAACAGCAGTCACAGCAGCAGTCGTCATCCAGTGGTAGCAGTGGACGTTCTGTTCACTACTACAACTGTGGAGGCGCCTATCGCTACATCGAGTTCCAACAGTCGCTCGACTGGGCACGGATTACTCGTGGGTTACAAGCTTCACACACCCTCCGTTCCACGTCCAGCACGTCATCCTCGCCATCGGCCGGATGCGTGGCAGCCACGACTGTAGCTGTTCCTGCTTCCTAACCAGCGAGTAGCAGTGATCCGGACCCACGCGACCGCACCATCGCAGAGCTCCGACACCTTCTATCGCTCTGCTTTCAGGGAGGTGCAAGTGTGTTGTCATGGTCGGGTGGTCCACAGACTGTCTGTCTGTCCGTTCCTGCAGGTCGTGACGACACGTGTGGGAGAGCACAGTGAGCATGTGATTATGATGGGCCTAACTGCACCGATTGGGTTCACAAGTCTCATCTTTGTGCCCTGCGTCGTTTCTCCCCACAAACGGCTCTGCTTCCCTCTGGTGCCGAGTGTTCCATTACCCGTTGTACAGTGACGTCCACCAGTCGTGACTCCAGTGGCACTTGGATCATCGATTCTGTTGCCACTCATCACATGACGTGTCGTCGTAGTGATTTTGTTGTTCTCGGTCCTGTCACGTCTGTCCGTTCCGTTCGTACAGGCTCTGGTCAGTCCTTACCAGTCCATGGTGTTGGGGTTGTATGTTTTGACGGTCCGTCTGGCCCCTTGTACCTTTCTTACGTGTTTTTTGTGCCCGATCTTGAGCCCAGCCAGCTCTTTGTGCGTGCATGCACACCGATGAGTCTCTCTATGGAGCATACCACAGACTCAACGACTGTGACTGCTACTGACACTCGCAGTGTTGTCCTTCCTGCCTCCGTCGTAGATGATCTGTATCGCGTCTCTTGGACCTCCTCCCCTTGCTCCCCTTCCTCCTCTGGTCGGGTCTTTGCAACTGGTGTTCTGTCTCCGGAACACCAGTGGTTGCTTCATCGTCGTCTGTGTCATGTGGGCTTTGATACTGTGTCGAAGCTCATTCGGACACAACCAGCTCTCGGTCTTGACGCGGCTTCTTTTGAGAAGCTGCCCAAGAGCGACTGTCTTTTTTGTGCTCAAGGGAAGATGCACCGATGCATCTACCCTGACTCTCGTTCCCCAACACTTCGGCCTCTCAAGCTAGTTCACTCAGACCTTCTCTGTCCTCTCCCAGTCGATTCCTTATCTGATCCAGGCCGGTATGTTCTGATTCTGATTGACAACTTTACCCGGATGCGGTGGGTCTACAGCTTGCGTTAGGAGAGCGACGCCGTCCTTGCGGTTCGACTCTGGCTAGTGATGGCTGAGCGTCAGTCCCGTCACACGCTACATACTTTCCGCTCGGATCGCGGCGGTGAGTTCCTTGGCAAGATGGACGGGTTCTTTGCTGAGCACGGGATTTTTCACCAGGTCCCCACTCCTGCTACCCCTCAGTAGAATGGTGTTTCTGAGCGCTGGAACCGCACCATGGAGGATGCGGTCCACGCTATGCGGTCTGAGTGCGGTCTCCCTCAGTCCTTTGTCTTTGAGGATTTCGCCTACATGACTTGGGTCTGGAACCGCCTCCCGCAAGGTCCGCTTCCAGACCACATGACATCGTATGAGCTCTGGTTTGGACACCGTGTTGACCTTCGTCTCGCTCGCGTCTGGGGATCCCTGGCATCCGTGTGGTACACTGAGGACCAGCAGGGGTCCAAGGTCTCACCTTGGGGCAGCCTGTTGCCTTCGTAGGATTTTCCCCACGATCGAAGGCCATGCGCTTCTGGGACCCTACTCGTCGTCGCGTCATTGAGTCACGTGACACGCTCTTTTTCGAGTCTCTCACCTACCGTGACCTGACTTCGATCACAAAGCTCTCCGCCACACATGTTCCTACCTGTGAGGGTTTTCGGCAGATGGGGGAGACTTCCACGCCAGCAAGCACCTCTCACCAAGCTGATGTGTGTGATTGAGCTCCTTCACCTCTCGATCTCTGGCCCTTGATGACCCGGCGATCATCGCCATCGGTCCAGAGACCTCGCCCATACAACCTTTTTCATGCCCAACACGTGCCCCTACCTTTCCAGCGCCTACTTCTGCGCCAGTACCTACATCTGCTGACACACCTGTTTCTGTGTCTAGTCCAGTCTCCCCTACTCCCGTATCTGCTCCTGCTGGCACTCTTGCCTCTGTGTCAGGTCCAGTCTTGCCTGCTCCTGCTGTCACACCCAGCCCCGTGACCCCCACACACACATTTCCTCGCACGACATCACCTGCATTGCCCCAGACCCTACCAGCTGTGGTCGTGCCTGTCCCTGAGCTTGAGGTGCACCCCTCGAGCTCCAATTACTCCCGTGAGCCCGGTGGTCGTCTTCGACCACTGGATTCCGGAGCTCAGCGAGCGTCAAGCCCCGCACCCAGGCGCCCCCCTCGGAGCATCGCGAGTGGTGACCCCGGCAGAAAGGCCCTAGGCCTGAGTGTCCGCACAGAGCTCATAGAGGTACAACCAGTGTGCCCCGTAGGGCACGATCTTGTCACTCGCGAGTTCCATATCGCTTGTGATGCAGCAGCTGATCTTGTGGTCGTCAGGCCTAGCACTGAGGCGTGTGCCCTTGCCACTCAGAGCTCTCCCTCTATGGCACCCGACCCGGGCACTCTGAGAGAAGCTCTCTCATCAGAGGATGCTGACGCTTGGCGCGCTGCCTGCAAGGATGAGCTTCGCGCTATCCGAGAGCATAGAATCTATGAGCTTGTTGACCTTCCGACTGGGAGGAAGGCTATTCAGGTCAAGTGGGTCTTTTGCAAGAAAGTGAAGCTGGATGGCTCATTGGAACGCAACAAGGCCCGCTTGGTCATCACGTGGTACTCTCAAAATGAGGGCGTTGATTACATTGACACTTTTGCCCTTGTCGACGGCATGACCTCAGCTCAAGCTCTGTTCGGTGTAGTGGCTTAGCATGACTCGAAACTGCACCAGATGGACGTGAACAATGCGCTCCTCCATGGCTCATTGGATAGGGAGATTACGTGGCTCAGCCACCAGGCTTTGAGGACGGTGACAAGGTCTGGCGCTTGTGCAAGTCCTTATACAGCCTCAAGCAGTCTCTGCGGTGCTGGAACTGGGAGATCACTGGCACTTTGACTCGTGCTGGATATGTACAGAGCGAGGCAGATCCCTCTCTCTTCATCCTACCAACACTCGAGCGGTTCACCGCCATCCTGGTCTATGTCGATGACCTTCTGATCGCGTCTCCATCTCTGGAGGTCCTGAAGGAGGCCAAGGCTATCCTTCAGACTTCCTAGAGGATGAAGGACCTTGAACCTACATCGGTGTTTCTTGGTATGGAGATCGTGCAAGATCGCAGACGTCGGACACTGTTGCTGCATGAGACCGGATACACACGAGTCGTGGGAGAGCGTTTCAATGACCTTCTTGGTGCAGTGCCCACCGCTTCCACACCACTTACACCTGATGGGCAGGATGCCCTAAAGGTGTATGATCCCACATAGTTGGGGGAGACTGTGGACGTGACCTTGTACCTCCGTCTCATCGGATCTCTGATGTACCTGGCCACTACCACACGTCCTGACATCGCTTTCGCTGTCAACCTCCTCGCTCAGTTCTCGCAAGCTCCATGTGCCATAGCCCTTCACGCGGCTGTGCGAGTGGTACGGTACGTGGTCTCCACACCGCACCTCAGACTCTGCTTTCGTCGGCAGTGTTCGATGGTCCTTGACGGCTACACTGACAACGATTGGGCCTGGAGCCCAGATGGACGCAGCCGTACTGGCTACGTGTTTCTACTTGGTGGTATTGCTCTGTCTTGGCAAAGCGGGAAGCAGGGCTACATTGCACGTAGCTCGTCGCAGGCAGAGTATGTTGCTTTGGGCGCAGGGGCTCCTGAGGCAGTATGGCTGCAGCGCCTGTTTCTTGAGCTTGGTCAGGTGGTACCCGCCATTGTGCTTCGCTGCGACAACCAGAGTGCTCTCGCCATTGCGGAGAACTTTGGTGTCTTTCACGCTCGCACAAAGCACATTGCGGTTGAGCATCACTTGTGCGTGATCTGGTGGAGCAACACGTGATCTCCATCATGTGCGTTGGCACTGATATGCAGCGTGCTGATTTCTTGACGAAGGCACTAGCTCGCGGAAAGCTCCTGGTGGCCATTGTTCTGTTGGGCTTCGCCCCATGCCTGAGAGTGGTTGAGTGTGGGATGTGTGTCTGTGTCCCAACTGTTTTACACACACTGTTGTACTCGTCCCAGTGGTGCACATGTATGGACATGCGTACCATCGGATCATGGGGGAGTGTTGTGATTTGTGACGTTCTTGTACGGTCTATTGTGACCACTCGGTCGTGTCCATAGTCGTGCAGATCCCTGAGGCAGGCCGTGGTAATACCAATGCGGCGACTGGCGGCGGACTACCAGCTTGGAGCTGGCCGACTACCGTTCTAGAGCCCCGGACACTACCGGGACTTCATGTTGTTTTTCATACAGCTTGCAGGAGTTTTTCGGCGGACTGGCCATGAGCCCGATTTGCATGTTTTTGCAATGCGTGTCCATCGTCTCATGATGGATGCATGCATATGACCAGTCTTAGTGTCCGTCTTGTGATCCTCCACGTCTAGGTTCAGATGGCGTAACATTCTGACATGTGTGCGCAGAGTTATGGCCAAAACAGTGGTTTTGGGCCGGTTTTAGGACAGCTCTTCGACCGCCGCGTGCGACACCCGCTGTACGCCGCGGCAGGTATATATGCCATGGACCTGTCATTTGTCATCTCTCTCTGCAAATGCTATTGAAGCATTCCTACACTTTGCCTTGTGTCTCCTAGCCAAACTCTTGCCGTTGTGAGGACGACTTGTGACTGTCCTCACCGTCTGGTCAGGCATTGACGCCTGATCAACGCGAGTGTTTCTAGGAAGCTTCCTTGCATATCTTCACGCAGTTGGCTTGTAGCATCCGCACCCTGTGGTGTTCAGGGACATGCAATGACAATATGTCTGATTCCTACATACTTCCACCGAACTATGGTCGAGGCCATGCTTCAATCTATCTCTTTCACCAGTGCATTGCTTTAATGCCTTTAAATGCATTCGCTTGTACACTTGCACACACAGCTGCCCATGCCACATTTATCCAGTGGGGACAAGGACAAGGGTCTCTTGAAAATTTCAAGCCTCAAGCATCGATGCCTCTATATCATTGTTTGATGCCCCCACCACAACCACCTCCCAACACCACCCCCTGGCAAACAAGCCGGTCGTGTTAGTAAATGTTCACGAGAACTGAAAACACGTGCATACAAAAACTGTCATGGGCTTCTCTTGAGTGTTCGCTATGGACTGAAAACTATATGGGATGTAACCCACCGTAGGGATTTTTGGTGTAGTGACTATACACAACACACTCGCTTCCGTCTTCGACGAGGTTGGAAAGGAATAAAGGGTGTGAAGGGAGATCAGGTGTAGCGGGAGGGCTGGTTTGGCCCACCATCCTGGCTCAGGCGAGGGGTGGTTGTACACCACCCCTCGCATCAGTGAGGTCTGGCCGGCGGCCAGCATTTCTCTGGCCGCCGGCCAGCTCGCTGCCGGCCGGATGGATGGCCAGCGGCCGGCCAAGCGACCGGCGGGCGGCCGGCCAAGCGACCGGCCGGCCAGCCGCCAGCCGCCGATCGCGGCCTCAGCCCAATCGGCGGCTGAGAGACCACGAGGGTGTTGAAAAATTACCCCTCCGCATGCCCAAGTGCGGCGCCGGGAGGCGCTGACAAGCCGCCAGAAAATGGAAACTCCGCTCCGGTGGATCTGGCAACTCGACAATTCCTTGGATCCTGAAATGCAGGATTGCCCCTCAAAGTTGACGAGTTGCTGAATCCAGTGGAATTTGTTTCGCCGGAATCGGACAACTATCGAGGGACATATGGCCTTCCAAAGTTAGGGTATGCGCAGCGGCTCTGGGAGCCGGCTGCGACTCGAAATCCGGTCGATAATCGACCGGACCGAGTAACAAAGATACCACGTGGAGAAAATGCTCCGATAGGCCTGCCGAGGCGTCCGGTGGATGATCCACCTGATCCGGCGGATCATCCACCGGATCCAGTAGTGCAGGTTGTTACTGAGGGACTTCGCCAAAATCCTGGCTCGACGTCCGAAACTCAGTAGTACGTTTTGTTACTCGGGGACTGCAGGTCCGCGGACAGGTTTCGAACCTCGTCACACCCCATCACCAAACACGACCCCAAAGTGGGTAGGGTGCGTGGAAACAGTGCAGGGGACCCCCACACCATGTGCAATGGGACATGCGCCTTGGGAAAGGCGCTTCGCACGTGAATGAAGGCGCCACGGCGAGTGGCGGCGTCAGGCTTCTGTGGTGGGTGAGACCTGCGCTTCGGCAGGCATAACTTGAGCTAGGCTTGGCCGAATTGCGCGTGGTTTGGTGCGTTGGAAATCTCATGAACAGCCCTATAAATGTTGTGATAATGTCCATGTTAAAAAACTAACGCAAAATGAAGTTATTCCCTTCGCAAACTGACTATCTCTAAATTCCTGCTCACATAGCGTGAGGCGACCAGAAAGCTCACGCTCAGTCTCAGATTTGCCCAAAACAATAGACGTGGATCACTAGAGGCGATCAGACAAACGTCGGGACCGCACCACGCGGATCTCATCCTGACAGAGGGCCTCAAGGGCGAGGCCCCGTGGCCTCGTGCCCTCGCCCCCGCTCGCCCTCCTCGCAAGCGAGCAAGCATGGACTAAGGAGGGGGACGAGGGACGAGAGACGAGAGGATCTGGCGCGAAATCGCCAACGTGCCTTGCACGCATTTATTTCACGCTAGAACGTCAAAACGCAAAATCAAAGTTCGTTTGCGATGAACTTCAACATAAAAACAACGAAATAACTCGTGCGAATACATGAGTTCGAGGTAAAAACTCCGGTTTGGGTCCCAAAACCAGGGGTAAGGTTAAAAACAGAAATGGGCCTCCGGGGACTCGAAAAATTTGAGTCTCCCTGCTCTGGGTCATTGATGACGATTGCCCCTCAGTCCTGCGAAGGGGGTAAACCCATGACGCGGACTGAGAACGCCATTCTGCGAACTCCGACGATGACTTCAGAGCAGGAGCTAGAGGTTCGACCCGTTACAGTGGTTCTCAAAGCCAGATGACCCCCGCGACTAAGAGTTCGACGGAAATGGCGGCTACGACATAGATAAAACCCCATCGGTAGCTGCAAGCAACAGCAGAAACGCCAAAAGGGACTACGACATCTAGGCTTCATCGTTTGAAGCTTCGTAAAGTGCGTTAGGAAGCTAGAGGAGCTTTTTTTTTTGGGCTTCTTCTCCACAGTCTCTCCTCACCTCCATAGGACCTAAGGGATTTTTGTGGGACTGGATGGGGAGTTCCCACCCCCAAACCACCAAGTTTCCCCCCTCTTTTCAAGGTTCCCTCCTTTTCTCCTTCAACCAAAAACTGGAACAGCGCTTTTTCCCAAGGCCAGCGGCTCTCACAGCCTGAGGAAGCCCTAAAAAGAGGGAGGATGACACCTTGAGGACTTTTGGTGGCTTCCGCGACGCCGTCGGCACAAAGAGGACGCCGCCAAGGGGCGCGAGACGCACAAAGAAGACTCTAGAGGAGGCCAAGGAAGACAAAAAGACAGGAAGAAGACAAGAAGTTAGAAAACGGATTGGAGGAGTTCGTTCAAATTGTGTTATTTATCTCTCATTCTTTGCCCAAGCTTTGTGAGCGGTACTCACACTTCTTGTCAATTCCTTGCATTGTAATTTTCTGTTTTCCTATTATCTAGTCGCTACCAATTACTGTGAGTCACGGCTTAGGAAGACTCGTTTCAAAACCCACGACCTTGTGCCAACTAGCGGCGTAGGAAAATAGAAAATAAGTCTATGATTGCCTCACCGATCGTGAGAGCAACATCTTAGGAGGCGATTCCTCCTCATTGTAGGGTGATACTCACAATGACCTTCACGTGCTAGTTGCACAAACGACGAGATGGCAAGTGCCGGACCGTCCAAGACCAACAAGGGCAAGGTGGTGACGTTCTCACCACCAGCTCTCGGCGGACTCCAAGTTTTGGGAGCCGCCGTCGCGAGCACTGTTGCCAACCCAAAGGCAACTGTACCGCCTAAGGCAACCGTACTGCCTAAGGTCACCGTACCGCCTAAGGCAACTGACGCCGACCTCGCGACACCAAGAAGCGTGCGGAGGTCGAAAAAGTGCTCGTCGAGTACGTCGACGCGCACATGGGCGACCCCCATGCGACGGACGACCCAATGGAGGAGGATAAGATGCCCGTTGCATCGCCTCATGCTGCCGATGGCAACAAGACTGCCGAGAGCAGCAAGAGCGCTGAAAGCGGTCACACAAGAAGTTCCCGCGAGAACGAGCCGGACGACGATGTCGCGAAGGCAGTTCACGATGACCGTCGTAGGCTCACGGAGTTTGGTGTTGAGGCGGTAGGCCGGCTCAAGATCACCACCGACGGTGGAGATACGACACCACTCGGAGGAATGGGGGCGAACCCCCCTTCTTGCGATGTGGCCGCAATGGGACAGGACAGCGTCCACTCGAGCGTCGTCGCCGACGACAGTCTCCTCCAAAAGGTGGGACTCCTTGTAGGCGTGTACGCGAACCGTACCCTCCTATAGTGGGTAAGGGTGCACAGACAACGCGAGGCCCTGGAGGCTATTGCCGATGCTCTGACGACATCAGAGCTCAAGTTCGCGTTGGCCAACCTGCTGGCACACGTCGGGGAGAGCATCACGGACCTCGACCGTGATCGCAAGCTGCAGCGCCTGGCCACCCATGGGGCAAGCCGCCAATGCAACGACCTTGACAAGGCGTTGCAAAGCGTGACCCAGGTGCGGATGCAATAGCAAGCCAGCGTGCCGTTGCTGCGGATGCCACTGCCGGTGGCAGCGACGACTTGCCTACCTCGATGACTTTGGGGTTGGTCATAAACACGTCCTTCCTCCATAGTGTGGAGATCTTTTGGAAGGGCGTGAAGCTGACCGACTGGTTGAATTGCATGGAGCATGTGCTACATGTCAACAAGGCTCCACTCAGCCAGTGGGGCGACCTTGCCATGACGCGGCTTGAAGACAAACTCTTCAAGTATGTGGTCAAGGATTGGACTACGTAGCAGCCGCACCTTGAGTGGCTACCCATGCCGTGGAAGGCCTTTTGCGCGATCATGCGCAAGAAGTGCACCCAACGTGAGGAGGTGTAGCGCGCCTTCCACAAGATCAAGGACTTCAGGCAGCCTGGCAGCTCGCTCGAATCCTACTTGAGCGAGTTCACCGCACTTGTGGAGGAAGCCGAAAGTTTCACCAAGGGCGATGGTGCTCAAACCTTCAAGTACCCGGAGTGCATGCTGCTTGAGTACTTGCATGATGGTCTCACCACCAAGAAGCTAAAGGACAAGACCACCACAACAGCCACTGGCCAAGCTTGGACAAGCTGGAGTGCGTTGCGCGACTACATGAGCGAAGTGTATTCGGCAAAAACGAAGCACTACTCTGATGCACGACCGAACACACGTGCACAGCAAGGCCGCGACATGCGCATGGACGCTGCAAGGGCTGGTGGTTTAGCTTGATAACAAGGCGGGGCCAAGGACAAGCAGCCTTCCAACCCTCCAGCCAAGACGGTTGGTGGATACAAGGGCCCCAACAACAAGCGCAGCCACGAATGACGAGTTGCAGGCGGAGCGGGAGCATCGCAACGCATCCTTCCACAAAGGGCTCTGAAAAAACTGCATGCAGCCAGGCCACTTTTGGGCCCAGTACCCTGAGGTTGCTGGTGGTGGACAAGAGGCCGCGGCGTTAGCTGCAGCAGCAACACCTCGTGGGGATGGTACCGCAGGAGGCCACGGACAGGGCCATGGACAGGGTCGCGGTCGCGGCAATGGGCCCGGTCGTGGTAATGAACAAGGCCGTGGGACGGGTTTTTCCCACCCCCGAGTGACGTTAGTGGGGACCAATCAGGGGTAAAAGTGGATCATGAGTGTGGGTTCATGTTTTCAGATGAGGATGTTAAACAATTTGAGTTTTTGACGAGTTCAATTTTCTCTGTTGTTTTCTCTCCTCTTGTTGAATCGCATTCTACACTTGCTGACTAACATTGCCCACTAAACCTTGCATCTCCGGACGAAATGCATGATCGTACATGCTTAGTGGTGGCAACACCAACCACTATACAAGAGTTGTGTGACACAGTGATTGAAGCAAACGCCCTCAAAGCAATGAGCTCAGTCACATTCGCGGTAACTCTAGTCGACGATTTCGACCCAGTCAAATTTAAAGACTGGAAGGTGCTAGCCAAATTCACACGTGCCGACAAAATGTGGACTTGAGTGGGTGAATCATCGGAGTTGCAATGCCCGTCGTACAGATTCCATGTTTACCACAAACTCAGCTTCCCGTCGTCGAGCCTGTTCACTCGGAAGAGTGGAGGTAATATGACGATGCAATTCAAAGGACACCTAGCTGGTGCTCGCGTGAACGTACTTGCTAATACTAGAGGAGACAACTCCTTTGTTAGTCTTAGCTTTACCCGAAAGGTGGGCCTAAAGTACGAGCCATCGGACGGCAAAGTTGTCGTCGGTGACAACCGTACAATACCTGTAATGGATACCTATAAGGCAAGAGTTTTGTATTCAAGGTTTCACACTGAGTGTCACGTTGAAGGTACTCAACCTTCTTGACCCGTTTGACGTGGTGCTAGGCGATCCTTGGCTCCACGAAAACAAAGCTCTGATGTGCTTTGAATCAAGGCGCTTGATACTCTGAAAGGGACAACGTCGCTTTATGCTGATTCCGAGTACGGAATTGTCACCAACACGACTCAAAGTCCATGCCAGCTTGTCTACAATGCAGGTCAATAGATGTCTTTGACAAGCTTGTCGATGCTTCTTGGCTCAGTTGCAGAAAGTGGAGGACGACGTGAAGGAAGACACGCCACAAGAGATAAAATCCCTATTGGCGGAGTTCTCGGATGTATTCCAAGACCCACCGGCTGGGCTTCCACCAGAAAGACACATGGGCCACACAATTCTGCTGCAACCGGAGATGACTCCTCCATTCAGACCCATGTATTGCCTTAGTCCAGCAGTAAGGCAAGAGGCCGAACGCCAAATCAAAGAGTACCTTACAAAAAGGTGGATCGAGCCCAGTAGCTCACCGTACGGTGCGCCAATCATTTTTGTGAAAAAAAAATGACGGTGATTTACGCATGTGCGTGGATTACGAGGCGTTGAACAAGTTGGCGGTGAAAAATCGATTCCCCATACCGCGGATTAAGGATCTTTCTAACCAACTCCAAGGCACAAAAGTGTTTTTGTCCTTGGATTTGTCCCAAGGGTGCCATCAAATCCGCATCACGGAAGAGGATGTGCCCAAAACCGTGTTTCAAACGCACATGGGACACTATCAATTCCGAGTGTTATGCTTCGGGCTTACAAATGCCCCGGCAACCTTCCAAGGAGAAATGAACCGAACGTTCGTCAAGCAACTTGGACTGTTTGTCTTGGTTTACCAGGACGACGTCATGGTTTTCTCCAAATCAATGGAAGAGCAGATAGAACATTTGCGCAAATTTCTTGCAATCCTTTTGGGAACGAAAGTTCTATGCTAAACTGAGCAAGTGCAAGTTTGCACAAGATGAGCTCGAATACCTTGGACACATCGTCGGCAAGGACGGCATCCGTGTCGACCCACGAAAGGTCCAAGCCGTTGTGGACTGGCCACGCCCCAAAAATGTTGGGCACATTCGGTCTTTCCTCGGCCTTGCAAACTACTTTCGATGGTTTATGCAAAGGTATTCGACCCTAGTAGTACCGCTAACCAGGCTCACGCGAAAAGACGTGCATTGGGAATGGACATCTCATTGCAAGAACGCTTTTCTCAAAGTCAAAGAACTTCTATCCACGCCACCCGTCCTAACTCTTCCGGATCCATCGAAACCGTGGGAGGTTCGATGTGATGCGTTGGTAGTAGGACTCAGAGCCTTCCTCATGCAGAACGGTCACCCAGTTGCGTATGAGAGCCGAAAGCTCATCCCCGCGGAAACGCAGTACACGATTGGGGATCAAGAGCTCCTTGCGGTAGTTAACACTTTCAAGATGTGGCATTGCTACCTCGAGGGTGCTGAAGGGGGTATGACGGTCGTGACCGACCATAATCCATTGGTGTTTTTCCAAAAGCAACCGAACTTGTCAAGACGACAGGCGCGTTGGAGCAAATACCTGAGCCGATTCTTGTTCACATGGGAATATCGGCCAGGATGCATCAATGTGGCCGATACACTAAGCCAAGATTTTGTGGAAGTTAAAGCAACCACCGAGATTGATGGGTGTTTTATGGCCATTGCAACAACAACAGTACAATCACCACATCCGCCTGCACCTCTGCGGTAACCACCACAAGAGATTATCCATTATAACGGTTCTGTAAACAAGATTCGGATGGGATACTGTGTGAATTCTTGGTTTCAAGACTCTCAAAATCTGGACAAGTACGACTTGGTGGAGGCCGCAAGAATCTTTTCGCACGGAGAACAAGTTGTTGTGCCAAACTCGGGAGACCTTCGAGCAAAGGTTATCTCCCAGTTCCACGATCCGCAGGTCGCAAGTCATGTGGGACCCCAAAAGACCGGACGGGCACTCTTAAACTACTATTGGTGTCCACGATCGAGTGTCGGTGTCCATAAGTATTGCATGACATACGACCCATGTCTTCGGAATAAGGCTAGTAACAAGAAGCCTGTTGGGCTCCTCCAACAGGTTCCCATTCTTGGGACACCATGGGAGTACGTCAGCATGGACTTCATTACTGGTCTTCCGGACATTGTCCGTGGCCAGAATACAGTTTTAGTGGTTGTGGATCTTTTGACGAAGATGACACACTGCAATCCTACAACCACTGATGTGAACGCAGAGGAAACCGCTCGTCTCTTCTTTGAGGGTGTCGTAAAATACCACGGCTTACCGTTGCGCATTATCTCCGATCGAGATCAAAAATTTGCTAGTAAGTTTTGGCAAAAGATGCACGAGTACTTTGGCAGTGAGTCCCAAGCATCGACAGTACTTCACCCTCAAACTGAGGGAGAAACAGAGCGCATGAATCGCACTTTGGAGCAGATGCTCCGCATGTACATGGACCCTGCCATGCATGATTGGGACGAATTCCTAGCACCAGCAGATTTTGCGGTGAAGAACTCGGTGAATGAGTCCACATAGTTCACACCGTTTGTGTTGAACAATGGTCGGCATCCATTAGTACCCTCTTCATTGGTGAAGAGTGGGAGTACAGAAGGGCAGGTTTCTTTTGCTCAAGCCTTTGCCGAGCGCATCGACTCCTTGTTACAGGAGACGAAGGGTCACCTTTCAGCAGCTCGGCAGCGACAAAAGGCATATGCCGATAAAGGTCGCAAGGAGGTCTCGTTTGACATCAGTGACAATGTGCTGCTTAGCAGTAAAAACGTTCGACTGAAGTCGCCAGGGGTAAGAAAACTTCTACTGAAGTGGATTGGGCCATTTCCCATTATGGCACGCATAGGGCCAGTGGCGTACCGATTGCTACTTCCGCCGAGAATGAGGAAACATGAAGTGTTTCATGTGAGCCTGCTGGCTCCATACACGGCAGACAGAACCATTCAGCCACCGCCAGCAGCCCTTCCTGCCGAAGGCCAATACGAGGTCCTTCGCCTACTCTAGCACCGAGAGCGTACTCTTCGGTCGCGCGTTTTTAGGGAGTACCTCATTCATTGGGCCGGTTGTGGACGTGAACATAACTCATGGGCGCCCAAAACTCAGTTGTCCACAAGGGTGGTCAACTAGTACTGGAGCGAGCTTGCAGCTTGCACAGATCAATGCGTGGAAAAAGGTACCACTTGAACGCGGAAAAAGTGAATAACATTCCCACACGGCAGCATTCATGGCCAGCGACCATAGGAGGTTGGGGACACCCAACATGGTTCTCGCGCGGACGCTCCATCCTAAAGGGGGGAGGCCGCTAGCCGTGATGACCTAAAAGCTATAGCTTAGGTCCAAGTACCATGCGCGTGTTCATGTCTAGCTGGTGATTGAAATTATTGATTTTCTTTCACAATGTTGATGACTCACTAACTCACAATCTTGCTCGTTGTTCATGAACACAGACAGTTCATAACAAGTGGGAAGGAATGTAGCGGGAGGGCCGGTTCAGCCCTCCCTCCTTGTTGAAGGGAGGGGTGGTTTCGCACCACCCCTCGCGTCAATGAGGGCTGGCTGGCCGCCGGCCAGCTTGCTGCCGGCCGGCTGGACGGCTTGCAGCCGGCCAAGCGACCGGACGGCCACCGGCCGGCCAGCTGCCAGCCACCGATCGCTGCCTCAGCCCAATTGGTGGCTGAGGGTCCACAAGGGCCTCGAGGGCGAGGCCTCGTGGCCTCGTGCCCTCGCCCCCGCTTGCCCTCCTCGCAAGCGAGCGAGTGAGGACGAGAGAGGGGAATGAGGGACGAGAGACGAGAGGATGTGGCACAAAGTCGCCAATGTGCCTCGCACGGGACGATTTTGCGCCAGAACGTCAAAACGTAAAATCAAAGCTCGTTTGCGACGAACTTTGACATGAAAAAAATGAAATAACTCGTGCGAACACACGAGTTCGAGGTAAAAACCCCGATTTGGGTCCCAAAACCAGGGGTAAGGTTAAAAATGGAAATGGGTCTCCGGAGACTCGAAATATTCCAGTCTCCCTGCTCTGGGTCGTTGATGACAATTTCCCCTCAATCCTGCAAAGGGGGTAAACCCCTGACGCGGACTGAAAACGCCATTCTGCGAACTCCGACAACGACTTCATAGCAGGATCTGAAGGTTCGACCCGTTACATCACGTGCATGTCTTTACTTCAACATCCATCCCAATATGGTCATGAATTGTTGGGAAGAACTTAATTATTCATCTGATTTTGAGTATTCCCAATAGTCGTCAACTGTCACAAATTGTACACTAGAGTCGCAAGCTGTTTCAACAACGTTCGGACTTTTTGCACAAGGTTTCACATGGGGTTTTCATTGACATATAGCGGAAGAGTGTACGATGCCTTTGCATGCACATACATGCAACCAGCTCCATTTTAGCGACAAACTAGCCATCATCAAGAATGTAAGTAAGATGAGAATGGCATCTCACTTGGATTCCTTTCTTTGGGAAAACTGATGTACATTTGGAAATAGCACCCACTCACTATACTATGCTCTTGATGAGCCATTTGCGCCAAAGTGTGACAAAGACATCATAGCTGATGTAACATATATCAATGGGCAATTTTGATAGTCTAACATAAACCTTGTTCAATGTTAAGTATTTGGATCACCTACTTCATAAACTTTTCTCACAAACTCCAAGTATGTCAATCACACACAGTTCTTGGTACCTCTTACTCATTTCCATAGAAATGATGTCCTTAGGTAATCACCCCAATGACAAAGAACGTATGCGATGAATGCTTGTGGAAGTAGTTACCAAGGAATGTTGCTGTAGCATAGCATTATAATGTTGTAGCGCTACCGCAATGAACTGGTTGATTAGAGGTAAACGTCTATAGTGTTTAGCACTGTAAGTGATCTTTGTTAAAACTCCATCGGACCCATGCCCCCACTCTTGTATAGAAAGTGAACCATACCCAAAGTGAGAGGTTTTAGTGAGTCGTGCCCTCTGCTTGGAACTTCAGGTCAAAGATGCCACGACTTTGTGGTTTCACAACAGAACGCCACTACTCACCTGGACTTTTGTGAAATGCTAAACAACATGTAGTATTACCTTGCTATCCATCCAGTTCCATGGCCTTATTGGAATGCAACCAATCAAGGGTTGTCATCTGCAGCAGAGCAATGACCCCTTCCTTTTTAAATTTCTCCACCTGCAAGCAAGACTTTGTGTTTGCAATGCAAATTGCGTTTGAACCAAACTCAAACTCAGGATTGAATGTTTTGTGATTGCGTAGGCAATAAAAAATCAAATCTTGAATTTGAATTTGGCTTTAAAGCAATTGCTACGTCCAGCTGCTACATAGCCCATTGTGCCTACACAAAAGTGCAACCCTAAGTTGTTGAATACAGCCAGGGACAGGGTTTAACTGCGGCTTGCACGTTTGAATGGGAGGGTTTGTGTGTACAAACAACAAAAAGACATGTTTGGATCAACCACGATCAAGCAAAAATGCAATTGTTTCTTATGACTTGCAAACTCACTCTCTTGATGCTTGCAAGCCCTAGTCAAACCTCACCCTCTGTAATTAGATTTGAGGGGTTGGGTACTGTCTTTGTGCCGGTACATGCTGGCCCCAACTGTCGTGGAGCCCAACAACTGCTCGCACAGGTTCCCTTTCAATGCATGGGGATCCTCCATCCAAACATATGGCAAATCCAACTGACTGTAAAAGCATACCCACAAAAGAAGGGTTTGTAGTTACCCAACCAAGACATGCGACTGGGCTGTCAAGCAGTTCAACACTGGGGTCCATATAGGTAGCATCAAATGAGCTAAATGATGTTTCATGACTCACATAACGCTCACAAATCAACACAATTTGGTCGTCCAAAGCAACTATAATATGGATGACCGTTCAAATGAAGCTAGAAATAGAATGTGATGGACGGGTGTGGACAAGAGGAACATTTAGAATAGTGTACCTAATCATGTAGCACTCATAAGTAAGACAAACCAAGGATAAATCCCTTCTCACTATTCCATATACCATAATTGAAAGACAATGCGCCTGTCGATTGACACGTCATATGTACAAAACAGATATGATGGTGAAAAACCTGGAAAGAATATTGCAGAGCTACCCCTGACTCAACCATCATGTTAAGTAACCGGAGTCAGATTGCACCTGAATCCTTGACCAAAGATACAGATCATTGTGTTTTCTGTAGTCATGGTATATCAGTTTTAAAGTTCCAACACGGGAATCCGCTCATTTGAAGTAGAAATTAATGGCATTCCTCATTGGTGTGGCGCAGACCGATGGCCTTTTGCCAATCCAAACTTCATAGGGGCATGAAAACTCAAGGATGAGGATGTTGACAAGGACCACACAGGAAGAAAGATGGATCACAAGTGCAGTTACTTGCTTTCGGACAAAGAT
>SZWC01000981.1:25560-37464 GCA_023375785.1 Penium margaritaceum
GATCATTGTGTTTTCTGTAGTCATGGTATATCAGTTTTAAAGTTCCAACACGGGAATCCGCTCATTTGAAGTAGAAATTAATGGCATTCCTCATTGGTGTGGCGCAGACCGATGGCCTTTTGCCAATCCAAACTTCATAGGGGCATGAAAACTCAAGGATGAGGATGTTGACAAGGACCACACAGGAAGAAAGATGGATCACAAGTGCAGTTACTTGCTTTCGGACAAAGATGCGAGGTGGTTTTGACTCTGAACGAGGTGTATATTTCTGGTTGTTTTCTCCTATGTTGTTGAACCACACTTTGCAAAATCATTTTTGGATGAGGTGCATGGTCAAAATTAATTGGTGGTGGAGACACTTACCACTATACAATAATTGTACGCTGTAGTGACTGAAGTAAACGCCCCCCAAAGCGGTGAGCTCAATCACGTCGTAGTATACCTGGTAAACCATAAATAATACAAGGTACTGTCCAAGTTCACATGTAGCCACCAGATGTGGATCCAAGCTGGTGGATCACGAGGTTTGCGGCATCGACTACATCGATCACGTGTCTATCACAAGCTCAGCTTGTCGTCATTGGGCCATTTCACTGTGAAGATTGTAAGCACTGTGACCATGCAGTTACAAGGACACCTAGCTGGTACTCCCGGAAAAGTGCTGGCCAATACTCAAGGGTATGACTCCTTTGCAAGCATTGGCTTTTCCCGAGAACTAGGCCTAAAATACAAGCCATTGAATTGCATAGTGTTTTTCAGTAACAACCACATGACGCACGTGTTTGGTACTTGCAAAGCAAAAACTGTATTAAAGGCTAAGCAGAGAGCGTAAGGTTGAAGTCCCTAAACATCCTCAACCTGTTCAATGTGTTTCCAAGTGATCCCTCACTCTGAAGAAAACAAGTCTTCAACGTGCTCTGACTCTGAGCACTTACTTCATGAAAAGGGACAGCGTAGCTTTACGCTGATTTGGATTTGATAATGGTTACTAAACAGACTTAAAGCCCATGCCATCGCGTCAACGATGCATTAAAGAACCATATGTGACATGGCTGTTGATACTTCTAGGCTCGACCATACAAAGTGGATTGCCACCAAATCAACACATGGGCCACATGACTCCACTGCAGCCGCAGGCCACTCATTTGTTTCGACCCACATATCACCTTAGACATGTATCACTGGAGAGGCTGAAGGCCGAATTAAAAAGGACCTTGCAAAAAGGTGGATTGAGATACGTGTGCCGTCTATTTTTTTTAACGGAATGAGCAAGGTTTATGCACGTGCGTCGACCATTCGGCACCGAACAAGTTAATGGTGGTAAAGTGAATGTTTAACCACCCATCAAAAGACCGATTGACCAAATTCAAGGGGAAAATGTCCTCTTGTCATTGGATTTGTCCCAAGGCTACCAACAAATCCACCTTTCAGAAGACGATGTGTCCAAGACAGCGTTTTGAACACACACGAGACACTGACAATTCCGAGTGTTGTACTCTGGGCTAACAAACACCCCGACAACATTACGCGGAGATGTGAACAAAACTTTCGTTAAACAGCTCGGTTGGTTTGTCTTGGTTTGCCCGAACGACATCCTTGTTTTCTCCAAATCCATGGTACAGCATGTAGAATTTATGCATGAAATCATCGTGATTGTTTGAGAACAGAAGTTACATGGAAAATTAAGGAAGTCCTTGTCGGTACGAGATGAGCTCTCATACCATAAAAACATACCATACCGCCGCCTAAATTCATACAATAACTTCCAAAGGATTTTTTTCTTGGTTTATTTCAAACAACTGGGATTAAAAACTTGCACACTACCGTACTGCTCTTGATCTAGATATTAATGTTTTTTTGGTCGCCAATGTTGAAAAACTGCCCCTCCGCATGCCCAAGTACGGCGCCGGGAGGCGCTGACGAGCCGCCAGAAAATAGAAACTCCGCTCCGGCGGATCTGGTGACTCGACATTTGCTCGGATCCTAAAATGCAGGATTGCCCCTCAAAGTTGACGAGTCGCTGAATCCAGTGGAAGTTGTTTCACCGGAATCGGACAAGTATCGAGGGAGATATGGCTTTCCAAAGTTGGGGTATGCGCAGCGGCTTTGGGAGCCGGCTGCGACTCGAAATCCGGTCGATAATCGACCGGACCGAGAAACAAAAACACCATGTGGAGAAAATGCTCCGATAGGCCTGCCGAGGCGTCCGGTGGATGATCCACCTGATCCGGCGGATCATCCACCGGATCCAGTAGTGCAGGTTGTTACTGAGGGACTTCGCCAAAATCCTGGCTCGACGTCCGAAACTCAGTAGTACGTTTTGTTACTCGGGGACTTGGTCAAAATTCTGACTGCAGGTCCGCGGACAGGTTTCGAACCTCGTCACACCCCATCACCAAACACGACCCCAAAGTGGGTAGGGTGCGTGGAAACAGTGCAGGGGACCCCCACACCATGTGCAATGTGACATGCGCCTTGGGAAAGGCGCTTCGCACGTGAATGAAGGCGCCACGGCGAGTGGCGGCGTCAGGCTTCTGTGGTGGGTGAGACTTGCACTTCAGCAGGCATAACTTGAGCTAGGCTTGGCCAAATTGCGCGCGGTTTAGTGCGTTGGAAAGCTCATGACTAGCCCTATAAATGTTGTGATCATGTCCATGTTCAAAACCTAACCCAAAACGACGTTATTCCCTTCGCAAACTGACTGTCTCTAAATTCCTGCTCACATAGCGTGAGGCGACCAGAAAGCTCACGCTCAGTCTCAGATTCGCCCAAAACAGTAGACGTGAATCGTTAGAGGCGTTCAGAAAAACGTAGGGACCGAACCACGCGGATCTCATCCTCACAAAGTGTTATGGGCCCACGGGTCTGAACGCCTTCAACGTTCACGTCTTCCGCAGCGCACGGGATTGTCATCTTGGACGTCGCCGTGAAGTTCTGAGAACTCGTCGGAGTAGCAGCTGCGCACATGGCGCAGAAGGAGACGCAGCCCATTCAGAAGTATGCGGGCAGCCCGGGTTTTGGGCTATGGAGGTGGCAGTTCAAACTGCACCTCTCGCATAAGGGGCTGCTGGATGTCATGCTGGGAAAGGAGGTGCTCACAGAGGCGACTGCTACAGACGCGGAGAAGCAGGCCTTCGAAAAGAAGAACACGGAGGCGCTCATGCTCCTGGTGTCCGGGATAGCCGAGTCGCAGTGGGGCTACTTCCAAGGCTGCAAGCTGGCAGCCGAAGCTTGGGAAAAGCTCTGCGCCATCCACCAATCCAAGTCGCTCGCAAACAAAATCTTCGCGATGAAGCGGCTCCTCACGGTGAGAATCGACGAGGGAGATGATGTCATCTCCGCCATGCAGCAGATCGAGTTGCTCGCCTTGCAATGCAATGACGTGGGGTGGAAGATCGACACGCAGCTGCAGGCGATGGCCCTCCTCATGGCCCTACCTGACAGTTGGGGTCCACTCATCACCGTCCTTGGAGGATGGTCAGAGGACAAGCTCACCTATGGCGCGGTCGCAGAGTACATCCGCAACGAGGCACAGCGTCGGAGCTGCGGGGAGTCCTCGTCTTCCTCATCGGCCCTTGTCACCAAAACGTGCGGTGGTGGAAGCGGGGGCCGAGGAAGTGGCGGAAAGGGCGGCGGCAAGAAGGGCGCCAAGAAAGGTGCGTGCCGCAACTGCGGCAAGGAGGGCCATTGGGCCCGTGAGTGCCCGGAGGAGGCGAAGACCGGTGGCAAAAACAGCAAGGGCAGGTCGCTCCTCAACGGCAACAAGAACCACTTCCTAAAGAAGGCCAACAGGTGGTGCCTGGATTCCGGGGCCGAGGAGCACACCCAAGTCGAGAAGGTGGGGTTCGTCACCTACGAGAAGTCCTCCAAGTCAATGGTGGTCGCGAACGACAAAGTCGAGCCGGCGGCCGGCCAAGGCGACGTGGAGGTGGAAGTCATGGTGGGCGGCAAGAAGGAGCTGTGCACAATTTGTGATGTGCAGCACGTCCCCGGCCTGGCTGACATTTTGAGTGTCAGCCGCTTGACGGACAAAGGGTATGAGGTGCTCTTCCGCAGGAAAGGCGCAGTGGTGCGCATCGACGGCGACGGCGAGGTTGTGCTGGAGGCAAAGCGCAAGGGCGGTCTCTACATGGTGGAGACCAAAGTGGTCCCTGCGGTATCCGACGCAGCAGATTCGGAGGAGCGCGTCGTCAACATGGCCAAGGGAGGAAGCACTGATCTGGAGCTCTGGCACCGACGGTTGGGGCATTCGGCGCCTGCAACCGTTAAGGAGATGGCGAAGCGCGACATGGTGCACGGCCTCGTCATCGACGGTGCGGATGCGGCAGCAGATGCAGCAACGCACAAAAAGTGCGAGCCTCGCATTTTGGGCAAGGCGTGGCGCAAGCCGTTCAACGAGAACGCGGCTCGCGCAAATGACCTGTTGGAGGTCGTGCACAGTGACGTGTGCGGACCGTTCAAAATGCTGTCAAACGGCAGCTTCAGATACTTCTTGACCTTCATTGACGACTGCAGCAGGAAGCTCTACGTGTACTTCATGAAGCGGAAAGGCGAGGTCCTGGACCGGCCGAAGGAGTACGTCGCAGCGGTGGAGAGGCAGACTGGCCGGAAGGTCAGAGCGCTACGCAGCGACAATGGTGGAGAGTACGTGGGCTGCAGCGGGTGGATGAAGCAGCAGGGCATCAAGTGGGAACCCACTACGCTGTACTCGCCACAGTCCAACGGAGTGGCGGAGCGGGCTAACCAGACGCTGCTCAACATGGTGCGGACTATGCTTGTGGATGCGGGGTTGCCGCGAGGTTTCTGGGCGGAGGCTGTGCGTCGTTGTTGGGTCACCAAATCAATCTTCAAAATTCTTCAAAATCCTTGGGTCACCAAATCAATCTTTAAATGCATTTGTCGAATTTAAGGGTTGATGCATGACTTTTGGTTACCGCGGTCTTACAGCACTTTCGGTTCCAGTTGGTGTCTGTTGTAACACCAAAGCATACACGTTTATCAAGTATGGATAAAACCGGACATGTCAAGGCATAAACGTTCACACTTTGTAACGTGCAAACAATCTCTCTGCTTGACAGTCTCTTGCCGCCCCACTGTATTTCTGCCCCGCTGTCCTGCTGACTCGCTAGCCCACTACCCCAGTGCAACAATGCAAAACTGATCCGCTGGACCATTGGCCTCCTTCGCACTACCTCATAGCAACTCGAGCCACATCCGATGTGCTCGGCAGATTATATCGGACAAACGGGACAAATTTCTACGGAATAACCCCTCACACCGGAAGGCTTAGCAATGAAGTTTCACAGATTTGCACGTGAATGCTTTTTGCATGTCTTTTGATAAATTCATGACAGCGTTGACCCATGTTTTTGGTTCGCACTGTCAAACACATGGGGGAAGTCCTCTCGCGCGCCTGACTGATTGCTAGAAATTGCTACAGCCTTGGCGGTGTAGCAATTCCTTGCAACTGGCGTCAATGGCTGAAAACGTAGCAAGAAAACGTTAATCTTCCAACATGTTCACATAGCTTGTTTGTCCACTTTTGCCTCCATGTGCCTGGCCAACGAGTGTGCATCTGCAACAGGGGAAAAAACAATCCGCTCATGTTCATTGCAAGAGGTGGATTCACACAAATCTTGAATGAAATCCACCGGCGACACATGGTACGCCATCAAATGTGCACATATCTAATGTTGAGCCGTAAAGCACGCATTTTAACTTGTGCTGAACCCTTGCTTTGCGCCAGTGAGAAGCAACTCCACTTTGTTTGGTGTGAAGGAGGCCAATGTCACGATGTGACACTCACCCACTGGACCATTGCCACACTACCAATAGGCTTTGAATGCAGAAAACACAAGCGCTTTCATTGGTTAACGGACAGGCGTCATCAAAATCATTGATCACTGACGACTTGGTCGGGACCCGTCGCTGGATTTCCGGGTCCATCCCTGCCTTGCCGATGAATTTAAAAACCTACCAAACTAAGTTTAACCGGGTACATTTTGAATGGAATATGTATCACTAAATTCTCAAAATCTGACTCGTTAAGGAGCAGTAGGATAGCTACAAGGATTCATGGAGTTATGGTCTCTAAAATTCATTTATTTTCAGATGTCTGGGTGAAGGGTGCATGCTAACGACCAAAATCAAGCAAATCAGGGTACGTTGCACCGGCCTTTCCTTCGCGAGAGCTTCATGCAAGCATGAGTTGAGCCCTTTTACTTCCAAAACTTGCTTTGGAAGGATTGTTTGTACACTGGCTGAATGGAGGGAACCTCACCATGCAACAGGATTGAGCAAAGGAGTACTTAAACTCTATTCAGATTTAGTTGGTAGTAGGGCAGTCGGCAAGGACGAGATTTGGTGTTTCCCCTGCCTTCCAAACCTCTTTTGGGGATTTGTGTAAGGGTGTTCAACATTGATAGCTCTACTAACCAAGTCCACATGAAAACACGCTTTGAAAATGGAAAAACGAATGAGATATCGCCTTTCTCTATTCCGAGGAACGTATAACCACGATATCCATTCTAGCTCTTGTTGATCCATTACAACCACGGGAATGGCAATGTGATGCATCGGTAGTTAAAATCCACATGGAGCGATCACCCATTTACACATGGGAGCCTAAATACAAGCCCTCATGGCGATGCGGTACACGGTTGTTGATAAGGACATGCTCGTCGGGAAATACACTTTCAAGTTGCGGCGTTGTTGCCCCGAGGATGTAAAGGGAATGTTGTGGTCTTGACTGACCACAGACCGCTAGTGTTCTTCCAAATGCAACCAAACCTGTCAAGGTGACAGGTGCATTTGAGTAAACAAATGAGCAAACTCTCATTCACGTGGAAATATCGGCTAAGACACGTCAATGTGGCCGACTCACAAAGATGAAGGCCTATGGAGATTTAAAGACCACTGTGGCCGTTCGGTGTTTTATGTTCATTGTGACGACTGTAGTGCAGATACCAAGACCCTTACACTTTTGTGATAGCCACCATGAGATATTATCGAATTCAATGGTCTTTTAACAGGATCCGGATCGGATGTTGGATGGAATTTTAAAGTAGGACTCTTGTAATTTGGACAGGTACGGATTGGTGGAAGCCATGGGAATCTAATGGTGCAAAGAACAATTCGATGTGCTAGAGTTGGGATAACTCCAAACAGTCCGATAGTTGGACGACCCGCGAGTGGTAGGTCATGTGGGACCTCAAAATACCGGACAAGCACTCGTGAACCACTATTGGTGGACAGGATGGAGTGTCTTTGTGCATAAGAGTTTAGTGACGTGTGACTCATGTATTCAGAACAAGCCCAGTAACAGAAAGCGTGCACTACTCCTCCAAGAGCTTCCTATCCATTGGACTCCATAAGAGTGCGTCAGCGTGGAAAGTCTTCCTGCTCTTCTAGTGGTCATGGATGTTTTCAAGAAGATGAAGCATTCCACTCCTATAACTACATACGTGAACAAAAGAGAGGCTACCCATATCTTCTTTGACATAGCTGCAAAGTACCATGGTTTGTTGCTGTGCAAGATATCTGATCACGATAGAAAACCTACTGGTGAATGCTGGCAGAATTTGCACAAGAACTTTGGTAGCAAGAGGAAGAAACATAACACATGACTAGCTCTCTTAAGTAAAATGTCTACATGAATTTGGACTCCGTCATGAATGCCCGAGATAAATCTATGATAGCGACAGAGTTTGTGGTGAACAACTCTGTGAACGAGTGTATGCAGTTCACACCGTTCATGTTTAATACTGGTGGGAATATGTTGGTTCCCTCTTTGTTGGTGAAGAATGTGAATTAAATAGAACAGGTTTCCCTTTGCTTGACATTTTCCAAGCACAAAAAACATGTTACGGGAAGCGAATGGTCACCTTCAAACAACCTGGCAATGATGAAAGGCATATGCCGACAAAATTTACTGTGAAGCCTGGTTTGACATCGCCAAGAAGGTAGCACTAACAGCCTTTGGCTAAAGTCCCAAAGGACACACAACTTCTACTCAAGTGGATTATGCATTTCCCCATCATTGCACGCATCAAGCCAATGATATACTGATTTATACTTCCATTGAGTATAAAGATGCATAAAACGTTTAACTTGAGTTTACTTTCTCCATACAAGACACAATAAGTATTTGTAACCACTGGAAATCCTTGGTGCTGACATCCAGTGCAAGGTTTTATTCATACTCCAACACCAAAAGCATGCACTTTGGTCATGGACTGTTAGGGATGACCTCGTTCATTGGATGTGTTGCGGGTTTAAACAGTACTAATGGGATCCTGAATCTTTATGGCTCACGGAGTGGTCAACAAACACTGCAACGATCTGGTAGCTCACGCAGGTTGACGCATGGCAAAGGTCACCACTGAATTCAGAATTAGTAAACATCATTCATGCTAGACAGAAACTACGGGTATTCATGACAAAACCATCGGAGGTTGGAGATGCCCGACATGGTTTATGCACGCATGCTCCAGCATCATGGGTTGATGCTACTAGTCGTGCTGACCACGAAGCTGAAGTTACCCATGTTCATATCGGCCTGGTGATTGAAATAATTACTTCACTTTTACAACGTTGACGACTCACCATATGGCACTCTTACTTGCTAGCCATGAACCAAGAGGGTTCATGAAAAGTGTCGAGGAATGTAAAAGGAGGGCCAATTTGGCCCTCCCTCTTCACTGAAGCGAGGGGTAGTTGGACACCACCCTTGACCTTGGTGATTCACATCCCCTCTGATCCCATTATGGTTTCTTGCTCCATGTGCTTTCTGGAACATGAAAACCAAATCTCATACCCTACTGATCTTGTTGTTCGATTTTAATGTTTTTTTGGGCCTTTTTTTGTCGAATTTCATTTTTCACCAAATATGGAGGCACACCTAAATAATTTCTGAACTAAAAAATCGAATTTAAAGGATTACCACACATGTTTGGCTAAACTGAGGGCCAGGCTCATGCTACGACTTGTCTCATTATTGTGTCTGAGTCATTTGGTCATTTTGTCACACTTCGTGTGAAAGGTGTTCGAATTTGACAACTTCAGTCAAGCGATGGCACGAGACAGGAGGCAAGACAGGACAAAAAAATGATTTAGTTGAATAAGCATCACTAGAGAAAGCACACATGGGGACAAAAAAAGTACATCTACTCTACCTCGTCATCCTCATCCACTTCTTCATCGTGGAACAGCAGCTTGCCTGCAAAAGGAGGGGCTGCTCGCTGGAAAGCTGGGTCAAACGCATGGGGGAAGTTAGACTCTCCCATGCATTTTTTACCAGCGGCTCAACATCACGGAGGTACTCCCATGCCTCTAAAAACCACCCACATGCCACATCTTTCACAGAATTCATGCCTAGCTTTACATCCTCCCCGGCCCTACTGCATTCTCCGCCCCATGCCGAGAAGAGTTCCTCCATCTTGTTCTTGAATGGCCTCATGAGGCCGACGTCAGCAGGTTGAGCTTTCGGTGTGCATCCTGGTGGGATGCACACCGTGCGCATGTGAGGAAAATTTTCCATCAGCCATGACTGGAACGTCCCACTGCACTGTGGGCGCCAAGGGTTGAGCACCAAACGCATGTCCACCTCGCCCTCGTTGATGCCAAGCGATGCGCATGTCTTCTTGTAGTGCGGCTGGGTGATGTACCGGACCCAGTCGCTCGTCGTGTCCGTGTTGGCCCAGTGCGTGGGAGTGCAGGTCAGATGCCAGCCAGACTCCACCAGTCTGGTGGCGTTCTCGCCGCTCGGGAGGCTTCTTGCTGTCTTGCCTCTGAATACGAGCTGCATGGGGATCAGCTCGCCGTTCATGGAGCTCGTGACGACAGCGGTGATGCAGCGTTTGTCCTCGAGGCCGAGGACCCCCACGTCATCACTGCCACAAGGCGCGTACGTGTGTCCAGCGGCAGGCAGAAGCTGAATAGACGTGTGATCAGCGTTGATGACTAAGAAGGGGGGGGGTTTTGTAGAGGGTGACCATGCATGCTGCACGGCGGTGGAATGTGAGGACACGGTCCTCCCAGTCCACCGGAACCTTCTGGGCTGTTGTGGTGGCTGAACGCTTGCTCCAACCCAGCTCGCGGTGGACAAAGCGACGGACCCACGCACGCTCGAACGCACGCAGCCCCATCTCCTCCAGCTCGTCTGGGGCATGGCGCGCGATGACCCCCCGGATCTGCTGACGGATGACCTTCGAGTTGAGTGCATGGCCGTCGTTGCGAGACTTCGTCAACGTCGTTTGTATCTCTTGCATGATGGCAGGTTGGGTTGACAGCCATGCCTGCTTCCCCCCGTATCCATGCTTTCTTTTTTTTCCCGATACTGGAGCTTTAGGTGTTGCTGCGATGGAGTTGATAACCTCTCCCTCGTAAGCCTGTTTGACCACTTTTGTGCCGTCCACAAACCACCCTGCAACGGTGCTGGGCACAAGGCGATCGTACACGCAATAGCCATCGGGGGTCCTGAACGTGCGGCGGAGATGCTGGATGGCCGCGTACGCCGTCGGATGGCTTTTGTAAGCCTTGTAGATGGTTCAGAAGTGGCCACTTCCAAACCAGTCGCAATACCTCCCGCGCTTGCGGGACGATGATCAGCCCGATGATGACGCTGCAGATGTCGTTGTCTGCGACGACAGTTGCAACGCCTAGCACTCGCTGTCGGTGCTATCGTCACTAGTCTGCGAGGCAGAGGATGAGGTTTTGGCGTCGCTTCCACTGTCGTTGCCTCTGTCGCTGTTGCTACCGTTGTTCACGGGCTCGTTGATGACCAGGGATCCTGAACGGATCCTTGTCCGGGGAGGGCTGCGAGCGGCATCGCGACGGCGGTCATGGACGGGGTTGTCGGCCGGCGCCTTTTCTTTCTCGGCCGCTGTTGGACGACAGCCCACGGGGGAAGCAGGTGGAGTAGACTCGTTGTTCGGGTGCGTAGAGGGACCCTTGGCATGCAGAGCTGGTTCTGCCTCTGTGCGTACGCGAGAAGGACCAGCACCCGGAGAGTAGTTCCAGACACGTGGGGCAGCGGGACGTAGACATGACTGCGAGCCGGATGGCTCGCACCAGACGATGGCGACGGTTGAATGCAAGGACAAAGGCATTGCATGCACAGGCACCTCTATGTACGGTGAGTACTCCCGTAGGGGAGTTGCTTCCTCCGTGTCGTCAACGACAAGTTTGACGACCTTCCGCGGGCGGCCCACTGGACGACGGGGAGGGGCCACGCGAGGGGGTGGGCCAAGTCGAGGTGCGGATGCCAAGCGCCTCGTGCGCTCCTCGGGGGTGACCTTCTGTAGATACCGGTCCATAATAGCGGGTAGGTGCAGCGTTGATGGACGATGGCGGGGAAAATGACAAGTGGAAGTGCCGTAGAGTAAGGGATTTATGGTCCGAACACGTCGAACGCGCATCCCAGGGTGGTTCGAACGTCCAGTTGAAGCATTGATTTTTGAATGTTTGAATCGAGCGAGGAAATTCGACGTGCTAGTCACGAGTTGGCGCGAGACGGGGACAGGTCGTCGAAGTTAACATAGCACCGAGAAGTCAAGCTAGGCCAGACGGCAAAATCAACGTACCACGGGTCTTGTTTCGTCAAACTCTTAGGTACTACCACCATATCTAAACCATAGTTGACCCGGGGTTCCGGGGTGACCCTATTACCGCGGCCGCGGAACCGCGATCCACATCGATGGGGCATCGATGTGGTTCAAGTTCGCGTCCGACGTCCGTACACAGCAAGCGGCAAACCCAACCCCCCCCCACCCCCCTCCCCAACACCCCTCCCCCCTCTCCTCTGTCAGATCGGTCGGTCGGCAGGTATCTACCGCCGACCGACCAATTATAACACGGCGGGTCAGTGAGGTTGCCTTCCAAAGAGTTGGGACGGCCAGACACCCC
>SZWC01000981.1:61677-89223 GCA_023375785.1 Penium margaritaceum
TCTCTCTCTCTCTCTCTCTCTCTCTCTCTCTCTCTCTCTCTGGTGAGGCTTTCTTATTGACGCCTAGCTGACCTCCTCCCGTGCTCAACATCTTTTCATGAGCTGAGACTTATGTGTGACCAATCCATTGATCCTATGAACTCCTTTACAACACCACCACGTGCACAATGTTCTTCCCTCTTTGTCCTTTCTGGACTGCATCTAAGAACCACTTTACGTGGGCAATGCGAGCCACCTAAACCCGCGACAATTGTTGCTGGCCATACTCCAACAAGGTACAATCCCCAATGTTGCAACTCACACTCTCCCATATCCCATGCAATCATGAAAATTATCCCAATGTGTTCCCTCATCCCAAAAAATTTCAATACCGCATGACTCCTTCCAACAAGGGCCATCGACGCCAATCTACCTCCCTTACAAAAAGGATGTGCTTCTACCTCCTATGCCTCTTCTCCAATTAAAAGAAAAGAGTAACATCTAACAATAGCGAGACTGATAAAACCTCAGCCTCCCTTGATTCTCTACGTACTACACAAAACCTTATCAAGAAACACGTCCCACTGAGTATATGCGTGGAAGCTCCCCAGCAATATTGCCGCTGACTAGGTGTCAATGCCTGGTCAGACGATGACGACAGTTACAAGTCGTGCACAAAACAGCAAGGATCTGGCTAGGCAACACAAGGAAAAGTGTCAAAATGCTTCAATATCATTTGGAGAGAAAAATGACAAATGACAAGTCCATGGCATAAGTACTTGCCGCGACGAATGGTGGGTGTCGCATGCGGCAGTGCAAGATCTGTCCTAAAACCGGCCCAAAATCACTGTTTTAGCCGTAACTCAGCGTAGACAAGTCAGAACGGTACGCCGTCTGAACCTACACGTCCAGAATCTTAATTCATACACTACGACTGGTCACATGCATGCATCTGATGAAAACCGGTGGACACATTATGCAAAAACATGCAAACCGGGCCCATGGCTAGTCCACCGATGAATCCTACAAGCTGCCAAAAAGCTACAGGCATGGACACGGTCGAGTGGTCACAGTAAACTGTACAGGTCAACAGGGACGTCACAAATCACAACACTCCCCCATGACCCGATGGTACGCATGTCCATACACGTGCAACGCTTAAAATGATTCCAACGACAAGTGGAGAAACAGTCATGACATTGTCACAGAGACACCCCGCACTCAACCACTCCCAGGCAAGGGGCAAAGCCCAGCAGAACGAATGGCTACCAGAAACTTCCCGTGCGCTAGTGCCTTCTTCAAGAAGTCAACACGCTTCATGTCTGTGCTGACCCATATGATGGAGATCACGTGTCACTCCACCAGATCACGTACGAAGTGATGCTCAACCGCAATGTGATTTGTATGAGCATGAAAGACACCAGAGTTCTTTGTAATGGCAAGATCACTCTGGTTGTCACAACGAAGCACAATGCCGGGCATTGACTGACCCAGCTCAAGGAACAGGCACTGCAGCTACACAGCCTCAGTAGCCCTTGCACCCAAAGCAATGTACTTTGCCTTTGACGAGCTACGTGCAATGCAGTCCTGCTTCCCACTGCGCCAGGATACAGCGGTACCACTGAGCAGGAACACGTAACCAATGCGACTGTGTCCATCTGAGCTCCAGGCCCAGTCCTTGTCGGTGTAGCCGTCAAGAACCACCGAGCACTGCCAACAAAATCAGAGTCCAAGATACGGGGTGGAAACCACGTACCGCACCACTCGCATAGCCCCTTGGAGGGTTCTAGCACGTGGAGCTCTAAAAACCGTGCAAGGAAGTTGACGACAAAAGTGATGCCGTGGCGTGTGGTAGTGGCCAAGTACATCGGAGATTCGATGAAGCGGAGGTATAAGGTCACATCCACTGTCTCCCGTAGTTAAGTGGGATCATCCACCTTCAGGGTACCCTGTCCATCAGGTGGGAGAGGTGTGGAGGCCATGGGCACTGCGCCAAGGAGGTCAGTGAAGCACTCCCCCATAACGCGTGCGTATCGGGTCTGATGCAACATAAGCGTCCGGTGTCTGCGGTCTCGTACGATCTCCATGCTAAGAAACACCACTGGTGGACCAAGGTCCTTCATCATATAGGCAGTCTGGAGGACCGTCTTGGCCTCCTTCACGGCCTCCATGGAGGGAGATGCGATTGGGAGGTCGTCCACATACACGAAGATGGCGATGAACCGCTCAGGCGCCTGTCAGAAGAAGAGAGAGGGATCTGCCACGCTCTATACATATCTTGCACGAGTCAGATTGCCTGTGATCTCCTCGTTTCAGCACCGAGAAGACTCCTTGATTTCGTACAAGGACTTGCACAAGTTTCAGACATTGTCACCGTCCTCAAAGCCTTGTGGTTGGGCTACATAAATCGCCTCATCCAGAGAGCCATGGAGGAACACATCATTCACATCCATCTAGTACAATTCCCAGTCATGTTGAGCCACCACACCAAACAGAGCGCAAATTGAGGTCATGCGGCCGACAGAGGCAAAGGTTTCAGTGTAATCAATGCCTTCAATCTGAGAGTACCCCTTGAAAACCAAGCAAGCCCTGTGGCGTTCTAGTGAGGCATCCGGCTTCACCTTCTTGCGAAAGACCCACTTGACCCGAATCGCCTTCCTCCGAGGTGGAAGGTCGACTAGCTCGTAAACTCTGTGCTCTCGGATGGCACGAAGCTCATCCACGCAGGAAGTAGACCAGGCGTTGGCATCCTCTGATGAGTGTCCCTTGGTGTGCCTAGATCAGGTGCCAACAAGGGAGAGCTCTGAGTGGCAAGTGCACATGCCTAAAAAGTGGGTGTGACGACCATAAGGTCAGCTGCTGCATGACAAGCAGTACGAAACTTGCGAGTGACTAAATCATGCCCTACAGGACATGCTAGATGTACCTTTGTGTGATATGTATGGACACTCAGGCCGAGGGCCTTTGTGCCACCCATAATGCTGGAGTGGAGCACCTAGGTGTGGGACCTGACACTCGCTAGGCTTCGGAGCCCAGCGGTCAAAAACAACCACCGCGCTCACACGAGTAGCTTGGGCACAAAGGGCTCACCGCAGACTCAAAGACAGGTACAACCACATCCGGTGAGGAATGAGGCACAGGGACAGGTGATGCAATGGGAGGAAAGGTTGGTGAACTAATGGGAGACGCAGAAATGGGTGTGGCAGTAGGACCACCCACGGAGATAGGAGTTCTAGTGGAAACAGGGACAGCATCATGGGTGTCTGTGGGATGCGAGGGGGCAGGACAGGAGACAGGCTCGGCATAGAGGTCTCTGGGCCGACAGTGATGATCGCCGGATCATGAAGAGCCGGAGACTGAGAAGTGGAGGGGGCTCAAACGGACACATCAGTCGGATGAGAGGTGCTCGTAGGCTCAGACTCCCCCATCCGTCGAGAAACCTCACACGTTGGGACATGTGTGACAGACATCAACACAATCGAGGTCAGGTTGCGGTAGGTGAGAGACTCAAAGAAGAGTGCGTCGCGGGACTCAACAATGTGACGATGGGCGGGGTCCCAAAACGCCAAGCCTTCGACCGCGAGGAGATGCTGACGAAGGCACACAAGCAACCCCGCGGAGAGACCTTGGACCCCTATCGACCCTTGGTGTACCACACACAAGCCACTAAGCCCTAGACACGAGCAAGACGTAGATCGGCACAGTGACCAAACCAGAGCTCGTACGATGTAACGTAGTCCGGAATAGGACCGTGCGGGAGGCGGTTCCAAACCCATGTCATGTAGGCAAATCCTTCAAAGGCGAGGGATTCCGGGAGACAGCACTCAAACCGCAAGGCACAAACCGTATCCTCCATGGTGCGGTTCCAACGCTCTGAGACACTGTTTTGTTGAGGAGTGGCAAGAGCAGAGACCTGGTGAAAAACCCCGCGCTCGGCAAAGAAACCGTCCATCTCGTCAGCAAACTTGCCGCCACAGTTCAAGCGAAAGGTGTGCAGCGAGTGGCAAGACGGACGCTCAGCCATCACTAGCCAAAGACAAACTACTAAAGGTGCATCACTCTTTTTGCACAGGCTGTAGAATCATCGCATCCGGGTGAAGTCAGGGTCGGTCAGGGTCAGGACTTTCGCCCCGTCCTTGGAGAGGCCAGCACAGGCACAGGTGCTGATCCACGTTGGGGCTAGGAGCTGGCATTGTCCTTGCTTGTTGCAGATACACACGCCACCTGCGCAGCTCACATTTGCGCCTTCCACTCCCTTTGTCAGGGACCTGCCGAGCCCGCATCCGATTATTGGCGGTGCGCCATGCGCATCTACACGCGCCTTGGGACCTCAGGAGGTACACACCTATGGGTGCTTCGGATACTCATGCTCAAAGTCCGTCTTGAGCATCCCGACATCTTATTGGGGTACAGCAATGCCACGCTTGAGCCTTTCTCCACCTCCACTCAGCTTCTTCCTTGGGCGCATCAACTTTTCCTCGAGGTGACTTCCGCCTGCGAGGCAAACGTCGCCCATCAGGAGAGTTCACTTGCTCCACAGATGGTCGCGTCACCACCGACGCCTCTCTCACAGTTCCCTTCTCCATCCTTTGGCATGCCCTCCTCTTCCCCTTCCACCCCAGCTACCCCGACACAAATGCAATGTATGGTAGTAGTAGCACAGGGGAAGAAGGGCAAAACAAAGCGTGGCTTAGACCAACAGCAGTCATAACAGCAGCTGTCATCGGGCGGGATCAGTGGACGTGTTGTTCACTTCTACAACCGTGGAGGCGCTCACTAACACATCGAGTACTAGCAGTCGCTCGACTGGGTGCAGATCACTCACATTGTTCAGGCTGTGCACACACAGCGGTCAGTGTCGAGCAGCACAGCCTTTGTTCCCACGACGACCATGACCGCAGCAGTTCACGCTTCCTCACTAGTGAGCACTGGAGACCCAGATCCCCATGACCGCACCATCGCTGAGCTCCGTCAACTCTTGGCGCTTCGCTCTCAGGGAGGTGCGAGTGTGCCGTCACAGCCAGGTGGTTCACAGACTGTTTGTTCGTCGGCTCTCGTATCTCCTGATGACTCGTGTGGGGGAGAATAGCTGGCTTGTGATGATGATGGGCCGGATAGTACATATTGGATTTCTGAGTCTCACCTGTGTGCCCTTCATCGTTCTCCCTCCTCTATTGCCGAACGCCTGTCTACAGTCGAGTATTCCATTACCCATTGCATAATGACGTCCTCTAGTTGTGATTCGGGTGGTACGTGGATCATCCATTCTAGTGCCACTCACCACATGACCTGTATTCGTAGTGATTTTGTTGTCCTTGGTGCTGTGGTGTCTGTTCGTTCCGTTCGCACATGCTCTAGTCAGTCCTTGCCAGTTCAAGGTGTTGGGGTTGTGGGCTTCGATGGTCCGTCTGGCCCCTTGTATCTTTTTGATGTGCTTTTTGTGCCTGACCTTGAGCTCAGCTTGCTCTCTGTGCGTGCCTGCACTCTAATGGGACTCTCGGTGGAGCACACTGTAGCCTCCGCAATAGTGACTGCTCTTGATAATCGCACTGTTGTTCTTCGTGCCTCTGTTGTGGATGATCCATATCGTGTTCCTTGGATCTCTTCTTCTCCTTTATCCCCTTCACCTCCTACTTGTTTTTTTGTCACGTGTGTCTTGTTTGCTGAGCATTAGCGCCTGCTGTATCGATGTATGTGTCGCGTGGGCTCCGATACTGTGTCAAACCTCATCAGGACACAGCTCGCACTCTGTCTTGACGCGGCATCTTTCAAGAAGCCGCCTAAGACCGATTGTCTGTTCTGTACTCAGGGTAAGATGCATTGCTACACCTACCCTGAATCCTGTTCTTGAGCCCTTTGTCCTCTCGAGCTGGTCCATTCGGACCTTCTCGGTCCTCTCCCTGTCAAGTCTTTGTTCGATCGGGGCGGATACATCCTAACCCTGACCGATGACTTCACGCGGATGCGGTGGGTCTCCAGCCTGCACCAGAAGAGTAATGCCATGAGGAAGCTCGGATACCATGGGAAAATGCGTGGAAAATTTCTAACAATATTGCCGCTGACTAGGCGTCAGTGCCTAGTTAGACGATGACGACGGTCACAAGTCGTGCACACAACGACAAGGGTCTGGCTAAGCGACACAAGGCAAAGTTTCAGAATGTTTCAATAGCATTTGCAGAGAGAAAAAACAAATGACAGGTCCATGGCATAAGTACCTGCCACAACGCACGGCGGGTGTCACACGCGGCAGTGCAAGATATCTCCTAAAACCGGCCCAAAACCACTATTTTGGCAGTAACTCGGCGGAGACAAGTGAGAACACTACGTTGTCTGAACCTACACATGTAAAATCTCAAGCCGGACACTACGACTGTGTCACATGCATATATCCGGCAGCAAACAATGGACACACATTGCAAAAACATGCAAATTGGGCTGACGGCCAGTCCACCAATAGATTCCTACAAGCTGTAGAAAAACTGCAGAAAGTCCCAGACAGCATCCAAGACTCTGGGGCAACCGTTAATCAGCTCCGAGAAGGTAGTCCACCACCAGATGACGCCCCGGTGCCACCTGGGTCCGCACCAGGGATCTGCACGAGCATGGACACTGCCGAGTGGTCACGGTAAACTGTACAGGTCGATAGGAACATCACAAACGACAACACCCACCACACTATAGCATCTTGTGTCCCCCCTTTCTTCTCACCCTTCCTTCCTATCCTTTTTCCCTCCCAAGTTTGAAACAACTCCCAACATCTACTCCTCACCCTCCCTCATCCTCCCTCCTTTGTCCTTGCCAGGCCCATTCCTGTCCCCCTCCTATGGCCATCTTATACCACCTCTCTTTTTCTATGCATCCTTGGTGCAACTGGGGGCAAAGCAGCATACATTGTGTTTTCCTTATCTACATCTCACCCCTCCAAGAGCATAGAGGACAGAATATGTGCCCACACAAACCAAGAATGCAAAGAAACTTATCATCCGCTTTGGATGGATTTAATCATCCATCGCATGTTTCCCCATCCTCCTTGTGACAATTTGTCACACAAACCTATGCCAAGTCAGAAGCAAGGTTTATGTAATCCAATATTAATCATACCCCTTCCCCCCACTGGGTGCTAACTTTTGATATTGTACACACAAACTGTTGTGGTCCAAATGCAAACATGAACCAGATGTTGCTCTATAAAAAATTCAAGAAACATAACATACATGTCGCAATCCTTGCTCAATTACCTATCACCAAGGAGGATCCCATTCCCTACTCCCACCTCTTGTCTTGTTTGATATTGGGTCTGCCCATCGCCATTGGCCAATAGGGTGGGCATCATACTTTCCACAAAAAGGCATATCAAATACATGACCCCAAAATACTCATCCCTGATCAAGCTTTCCTCTTCCACGCTTCTTTGCACACCACATCTATCCTCATAGTTATTAATAACATCCTTATGAAACCCAAAAAAGGTCCTTCCTGGCAGGATGTACTTTGCATTCCTCCACATGTTGGGCCTACGTTTCCTGATGTTTGTGATACTCATCCCTCTCCCTCAAAACAAAAGAACCCATCTACCCATCCCTCTGAACAATAAAATCCATCCGCCCCTATCAACAAACAGTAAATACCGTCTATCCATCCATTTTTATCACGCTCAACAGCGATGCACGTTGTTTCTCAAGCATTGTGAAAGCAAGCATGCAGGTGGTATACTGCATTTTGGGCAATGGACAGTTGTGGTCACATGGGCCACAATCACGTGGCAGGGGGCTTTAGAAAATTCACGATGAAAGTGGCAAGCAACATCTATTGGTCGAGAAATCTGTCATCAAAATCCACATCACCCCTCCCCCAAATCCCACATCCAATCAAGGCCCTTGTGATTGAGGAACGTGGCCAAACATGTGAGTTGGGATGGTTGGTGAGGTGGATGGAGGGGAGGGAAGGTTGTCTCAATTGGGATTACAACCAATGGGCACAGGGAGAATTCCTCGTCGTGGCAATCCTCAAATCATGGGGAGTAAAAAAACTCCCCATTCTTTTCTTGTGTTTTCCTATTCAGCTTCAACTATGGGTGTAGCGGGAGGGCCGGTTCGGCCCTCCCACCTCGCTGAAGTGAGGGGTGGTTGCGCACCACCCCTCGCGTCAGCGAGGGCTGGCCGGCGGCCAGCACTTCGCTGGCCGCCGGCCACCTCGCTGCCGGCCGGCTGGACGGCCGGCGGCCGGCCAAGTGACCAGCCGGCCACCGGCCGGCCAGCCACCAGCCGCCGATCGCGGCCTCAGCCCGATCGGTGGCTGAGAGGCCACGAGGGCCTCGAGGGCGAGGCCTCGTGGCCTCGTGCCCTTGCCCCCCCTCGCCCTCCTTGCAAACGAGCAAGAGAGGACGAGGGATAGGGGGAGCGAGGGTGAGGACGAAATGACTGGCACGAAATCACCAGCGTGCCTCGCACGCGACGATTTCGCGCCGGAACGACAAAACGTGAATCGAAGTTCGTTTACGACGAACTTCGACATAAAATGAACAAAATAACTCGTGCGAACACACGAGTTCGAGGTAAAAATCCCCGGTTTGGGTCCCAAAACCAGGGGTTTGGTTAAAAACAGAAATGGGCCTCCGGAGACTCGAAATATTCAGGTATCCCTGCTCTGGGTCGTTGATGACGATTGCCCCTCAGTCTTGCAAAGGGGGTAAACCCCTAACGCGGACTGAGAACGCCATTCTGCGAACTCTGACGAAGACTTCAGAGCAGGAGCTGGAGACTGAGCCCGTTACAATGGGTTTTAAATGTTAGATATACACAACCCCATCCCCTATTACATCCGCCATTGTTTTATTCATGTTTTCTTTGTAGACGCCTATTGCGCCCCGCTTGGTTAGGACCAAACAATTTCCCCTTTAACACATGGGTTTTCTTGGACCCCCGTGCCGACTCCATGCAATTGACACACAATAGATTCACAAACTTCTAAGAAAATGGGGTTTTGGTTTTTTGGCATGGGATAATGACGTCTACGTGTCAATGCCGCATGCCATGTGGCATCGAGATGTTACTTCCTGACAAGCCAGGAGGGTACATCACACAACATCCAATCATTGTCTACGGGAATGAGGAAGACTGAGGGATTCTGTTACGAGTCATTGGCAAACGGGTGTTTCCAAAGAACGTGGAGTACCATATATGTTTTTGTAGCAAGAGATACCGTACTACACTTGCATCTAACATTTGTAGTTTGAAGAATTTGGTGCTATTGAATTCTGTTGATGGATTGAGTGACCAGCTAATCAAGTTATACCTTTGGATTTGTTGAACACAATGCCCACAGCATTTGTTTTGACAATGAACGTGTTTCACACCGTGTGCTCGCAATACTCCCGGCCGTTGGTTGCCTAGCGGGTTGTAACGAGTCGAGTCTCCAGCTCCTGCTCTCAAGTCGTCGTCGGAGTTCGCAAAATGGCATTCTTAGTACACGTCAGGGATTCTCCTCCCTTCGCATGACTGAGGTGCAATCTTCATCAACGACCCACAATAGGGAGATTCAAATATTTTGAGTATCCGAAGGCACATTCCCGATTTCAGCCTTATCCCTGGTTCTGGGACCCAAACCAGGTGTTTCTACCTCGAACTTTGATTTACATCTTTTACGTTCTGGCCCGAGGCACGCTGGCAATTTCACTCCAGGACTCTTGCCTCTCGTCCCTCATCCCCCTCCGTTGTCCTCGCTCGTTCGCTTGCAAGGAGGGTGGGCGGGGGTGAGGGCACGAGGCCACACGACCTTGCACTCAAGGCTCTCGCGGCCCCTCGGTCGCCGATCGGACTCAGGCCGCGATCGGCGGCTGGCTACTGGCCGGCTGGTGGCCGTCCGGTCGCTTGGCCTGCCGCCGGCCGTCCAGCCGGCCGGCAGCGAGCTGGCCGGCGGCCGACAAAGTGCTGGCCGCCGGCCAGGCCTCGTTGACGCGAAAGGTGGTGCACAACCACCCCTCGCATGGGCAAGGAGGGAAGGCCAAACCGGCCCTCATGCTACATTCCTCCCTGCTTATTATGAACCGTCCCGGTTCATGAGCACCATGCAGGATTTTCAGTCACTAAGTCATCAACATTTTGAAAGAAAGTTTAATAACTTCAATCACCAACTAAACATAAACACGTGCATGGCACTTGGACCTAAGGTGCAGCTTGTTGGTCAGCACGGCTAGCGGCCTCTCCCCATTAGGCTGGAGCGACCGTGCGACAACCATGTTGGGTGTCCCCTAACTCCTATGGTTGCTGCCCATGAATACCTCCCTAAAATAATGTTTTTTTTTGCATTTCGACGGTGCCCCCTGACACGCTTCGATCCGTGCAAGGTGCCAGCTCACTCCAATACTCGTTGACCACCCCTGTGGGCAACCGAGATTCGGGCTCCCATGAGTTATGTTCAAGTCCACACCCGGCCTAATGAACGAGGTACTTTTTAACAACACGTGACCGGAGTGTATGCTCTTGGTGCTGGAGTAGGCGAAGAACCTCGTATTGGCCATCGGTAGCAAGGACTACCGCTGGTGGTTGAATGGTTCCCCCTGCCGTGTATGGAGCCAATAGGCTCAGATGAAACACGTCATGTGTTTTCATACTCAGCGGATGTCACTAGCCCGATGCATGCAACGTTGGGAAATGGCTCAATCCACTTCGGTAGAATTTTTCTCGCCCCTGGCGACTTCAGCCGAAGATTCTTGGTGTTAAGCAACACTTTTTCACCGATGTAAAATGATACCTCACGGCGACTTTTGTCAACATATGTCTTTTGTCATTGCCGAGCAGCTTGAAGGTGACCTTTCCCCTCCTTTAAGGACTCAATACACTCAGGAAGAGCTTGAGCAAAGGGAACCAATCCTCCTGTACTCCCACTTTTCACCAACAAAGAGGGCACCACCAGATGCTGACCATTATTCAACACAAACGGTGTGGTGTGTGTAGAATCGTTCATTGAGTTATTCACCGCAAACTCTGTCGGTGCTAGGAATTCATCCCAATCATTCATGGCAGGGTCCATGTACATGCAGAGCATTCTTTCTAGAGTGCGGTTCATGCATTTTGTTTGTCCTTCAGTTTGAGGGTGAAACACTGTCGACATGTGCGACTCCCTGCAAAAGTCGTACATCTTTTGCCAAAACTTGCAAGAAAATTCTTTATCTCGATCAGAGATAATGCGCAACGGCAAGCCGTGGTGCTTTACGACACCCTCAAAGAAGAGACAAGCGGTCTCCTCTGCGTTCACATTACTGTTTGTAGAAATGGAGTGTGTTATCTTTGTCAGAAGATCCACAACCACTAGTAATGCATCGTGGCCACGGGTCGTGTTTGGAAGATCAGTAATGTAGTCCATGTTGACGCACTCCCATGTAGTCCCAGGAATAGGAAGTTGTGGGATGAGTCCAACATGCTTCTTTTTACTAGCCTTATTCCAAAGATATGGGTCGCATTTCATGCAATACTTACGGACATTGACACTCCATCCTGGCCACTAATAGTGGTCCAAGAGTGCCTGCCCGGTCTTCCGAGTCCCACATGACCTGCGACCAGCGGGTCGTGGAAATGGGACTACAACTTGTTCTCCATGCTTCTTTCTTCGAAGGTCTTCCAAAATTGGCACATCAACTTGTTCTCCATGCCAGAAGATTCTTGTGGCCCCCACCAATCCGTACTTGTCAAGATTTTGAGAGTCTTCAAACTAAGAATCCACACAATATCCCATCCAGATCCATTTCACAAAAATGTTGTAATGGATAATCTCTCGTGGTGGTTGCCGCAAAGGTGCAGGAGTATCTGGTGTTGGTACTGTTGCAGTTGTAATGGCCATAAAACACACACCAACCTCGGTGGTTGCTTTAATTTCCACAGGCTGTTGGCTTAATGGTCGGCCACATGGATGCGTCTTGGCCTGTATTCCCATATGAATGAGACTTGGCTCAGGTATTTTCTCCAACGCACCTGTCGTCTTGACAAGTTTGGTTGTGTTTGGAAAAACACCAATGCGTTATGGTCAGTCACAACCATCACATCCCCTTCAGCACCCTCGGGGTAGCAACACCACATCTTGAAAGCGTGTACTACCACAAGGAGCTCTTGATCCCCAGTCGTGTACCGCGTTTCTGCGGGGATGAGCTTCCGGCTGTCATACGGAACTGGGTGACCGTTATGCATGAGGATGACTCAAAGTCCTACTACCGACGCATCACATCGAACTTCCCACGATTACGATGGATTTGAAAGAGCTAGGACGGATGCTATGGATAGAAGCTGTTTGACTTTCCAAAAAGCGTTATCGCAGTCAGGTATCCATTCCCAGTGCACGCCTTTTTCCATGAGCCTGATTAGCGGTGCTACCAGGGTCGAATACCCTTGCATAAACTGTCGAAAGCAGTTTGCAAGGCTAAGTAAAGACCGAATCTGCCCAAAACATTTTGGGCGTGGCCTGTCTACAATGGGTTAGGCCTTTGTCGGTCGACAAAAATGTCGTCCTTGCCAACGACGTGTCCAAGGTATTTGAGCTCATCTTGTGCGAACTTGCACTTGCTCACTTTGGCATAAAACTTCTGTTCTCAAACGATAGGAAAGACTTTGCGCAGATGTTCTCTGTGCTCCTCCATTGATTTGGAGAAATACAGGATGTCGTAAAGGTAAAGCAAGACAAATTGATCGAGTTGCTTAGCGAATGTTCGGCTCATTTCTCCTCGGAAGGTTGTTTGGGCATTTGTAAGCCCAAAGCATAACACTCGAAACTGATAGTGTCCCATGTGCGTCCGAAATGTAGTTATGGGCACACCGCCCAAGAATGCGAGAGGCATCAATGAGCGCAAAGAGAAGGCTAGGGAAGACAAGAAGACAAGAGGAAGAAAAAAAGGTAGAAGGAAGAGTGGAAGAGTTGCTAGGAATTTTTTGAATTCCTCCTTACACTCCTTTGTCTTGTTTTATGATCGACACTCACGTCCCTTGTCATTTCCTTGCGTTGTAATTTTCTGCTTTCCTAGATTATAGTCACTACCATTTTCCCTGAGTCACGGCTTAGGAAGACTATCTTTCAAAATCCACACCATTGTGCCAACGTGGCAACATAGGAAAATAGAAATTAAATCTATGATTGCCTCACTGATCGTGAGAGAAAGGAGATTGTGGGAGGCGATCCCTCCTCAAAGTTGTGGGGTGATCCCCACAATCGTTTTCATGTGCTAGTTGCACAAGCGATGAGATGGCAAGTGCCTGACTGTCGAGGACCAACAAGGGCAAGGTGGTGACGGCCTCACCACACGCCCTTGACGGACTTCAAGTTTTAGGAGCCATCGCTACAAGTATGGTTGCCAAACCAAAGGCAACCGTACCGCAGAAGGCAACCAACGCCAACCTTGACAACACCGAGAAGCGTGCGGAGGCAGGAAAAGTGCTCAACGAGAACGTCGACGCGCACATGGACGACCTCCATGCGACAGACGATGCGATGGAGGAGGATCTCCCGGAGGATCTCCCGGAGGGGGACCCCAATAAAGAGCACGACGCTGACGATGGCAAAGGAGACAAGGATCGTGATCATTGCCATTGTCATGCAGCGAACACGAGCCCATTGCTCAAGAAGGGCTAGGCGCTCGCCGCACCGCCAGAAGCTGTCCATGGCAGCGAGGTTGTCAAGAGCAACAAAGGTGCCAAAAGAAGTGACGTGGGAAGTTCCTGCGAGAACAAGCCTGATGATGACGTTGTGAAGGCAATTCGCAATGACCGTCGTAGGCTTGTTGAGTTTGCTGTTGAGGTGGTGGATCGACTAAATATCACCACCAACGATGAAGGTACGGTTCCACTCGGAGGAGTGGGGGCAGACCCCCCTTCCTAAGATGTGGCCGCAATGGGACAGGGCAGGGTCCACTTGAGCGTCGTTACTGAGGACAGCCTCCTGCGGAAGGTGGGAGTTTTGGGAGGTGTGTACGTGAACCGTACCCTCCTATAGTGGGGAAAGGTGCACGGACAACGCGAGGCCCTGGAGGCTATCATCGATGCTTTGACGACATCAGAGCTAAAGTTTGCTTTCGCCAACATGCTAGTCCACGTTGGGCAGAATATCACGGTCCTGGATTGTGATCGCCAGTTGTAGCGCCTGGCCGCCCATGACACAAGCCACTGATGCGACAACTTTGACAAGGCGTTGCAGAGCGTGACCCTGGTGCAGATGCAGCAGCAAGCGCAGTGCACCGTAGCTGCAAATGCCACTGCCGGTGGTAGCAATGACTTGCCTACCTTGACAACTTCGTGGCCGGTCATGAACACGTCCTTCTTCCATAGTGTGGAGATCTTTCGGAAGGGCGTGAAGCTGATCGATTGGCTGAATCACATGGAGCACGTCCTACACATCTACAAGACTCCATTCAGTGAGTGAGGAAACCTTGCCACAATGCGGCTTAAAGACAAGCTATTCAAGTACGTACTCAAGGAATGGAGTTTGCTGAAGTCTCACCTTGAGTCGCAACCCATGCCGTGGGAAGCCTTCTGTGCAATCATGCGTAAGAAGTGTACCCAGCATGAGGAGGTGCAGCGCGCCTTCCACAAAATCAAGGACTTTAGGCAGCTGGGTAACTTGCTTGAGGCCTACTTGAACACTTTTACCGAGCTCATGGAGGAAGCCGAAAGCTTCACCGAGACTGATGGTACCCAAACCTTCAAGTACCCAGAGTGCTTGCTGTCGGAGTATTTGCGCAATGGTCTTGCTAGCAAGAAGTTGAAGGAGAGGATCACGACGACCGCAACGGGCCAAGCTTGTACAAGCTGGAGGACGTTGCAAGACTACATGAGTGAAGTGTATTCGGCGAACGTGAAGCACTACTTCGATGCACGGTAGAACGTGCGTGCACAACAAGGCCGCGATGCACGCATGGATGCTGCAAGGGCTGGAGGGACAGCCGGGTAGCGGGCCGGGGTCAAGGACAAGCAACCAGCAATCCCCCCCTAGGTTAGGAGGACTGGTGGGAACAAGCCTCCCAACCACAAGTGTGGCCACGACATTGACGAGGTACAGGTGGCACGAGAGCATCGTAGGAAGGCCTTCCGTGAGGGATTGTGACACGATTGTGTGGAACCCGGACACTTCATGGCACAGTTCCCTGAGGCTGTTGGTGGTGGACAATAGGCCGCGGCGTTAGCCGCAACAGTAGCACCTCGTGGGGAGGGTGCAATAGGAGGCTGCGGACAGGGCCATGGAATGGGTCATGTTCGTGGCAACAGGCCCGGCCGTAGTAACAGACAAGGCCGTGGGGCGGGTTTTCTCCACCCTTGAGTGACGTTAGTGGGGACCACTCAGGGGTTAAAGTGGGATCACGAGTGTGGGTTCATGTTTTCAGACAAGGATGTTAAAAAAATTGAGTTTTTGATGAGTTCAAATTTCTTCGTTGTTTCCTCCCCTCTCATTGAACCCCATTATGCATTTGCTCATCAACATTGCACACAAAATCTTTCATCACCGGACGAGATGCATGACCGGACCTACTTAGTGGTGGCAACATCAACCACTGTGCAAGAAGTGTGTAACACAGTGATCGAAGCAAACGCCCTCAAAGTGATGAGTTCAATCACGTTCGCGATACCGTTAGTCGATGATTTTCACCTCGTGAAATTTAAAGACTGGAAGGTGCTAGCCGAATTCACACTTGCCCACAAGATGTGGACTCGAGTAGGTGAATCATGGGAGCTGCGGCATCCGCCGTCTAGATTCCGTGTTTATCTCAAACTCGGCTTGTCGTCGTCGAGCCCATTCACTCGGAAGAGTGGAGGTAACATGACGATGCAGTTCAAAGGACACCTAGCTTGTGCTCCCGGGAACGTACTTGCTGACACGGGAGGAAACGAATCCCTTGTTAGCCTTGGCTTTACCAGACAGGTTGGCTTGAAGTACGAGCCATCAAATGGCACACTTGTTGTCGGTGACAACCAAATGGCACCCGTGATTTGTCCTTGTAAAGCAAAAGTTTGTATTCAAAGGTACATACAGAGTGTCACGTTGAAGGTACTCGTGACCTGTTTCTTGACCTGTTTGACGTGGAACTAGGCGATCCCCGACTCCATGAAAACAAGGATCTAATGTACTTTGAATCATAGAGTTTGATCCTTTGAAAAGGACAACCTTGCCTCATGTTGATTTCGGGTACGGAATGATCACTGACCATACTCAAAGTCCATGCTAGCTTGTCTGCAATGCAGGTCTATAGACGTATTTGACAAGGTTGTCGACGCTTCTTGGCTTAGCTGCAGAAATCAGAGGACAACGTGAAGGAAGACACGCCATGATAGATCAAATGTATATTGGCCGAGTTCTCAGATACCCAAGACCCACCGGCTGGGTTTTCACCAAGAATACTCATGGATCACACGATTCTGCTACAACCGGAGGCAACTCCTGCGTTCAGACCCATGTATCGCCTTAGTCCAGTAGAAAGACGAGAGGCCAAATGCTAAATCAAAGAGTACCTTGCAAAAGGACGGATCAAGCCAAGTAGCTTGCCGTACAATGCGCCGATCCTTTTTTTGAACATAAAGGATAGTGGTTTACGCATGTGCGTGGATTACCGGGTGTTGAACAAGCTGACAGTGAAAAATTGATTCCCCTTACAGCGGATTTATGACCCTTTTGACCAACTCCAAGGGGCAAAAGTGTTTTCGTCATTGGATTGGTCTCAAGGGTACCATCAAATCTGAATCACGGAAGATGAGTTCGCAGAAGGGCGTTCTCAGTCCGCGTCAAGGGTTTTTCCCCCCTTCACAGGAGTAAGGGACAATCGTCATTGGTGACCCTGAGCAAGGAGACTCAAATATTTTGAGTCTCCGGAGGCCCATTTTCATTTTTGGCCTTACCCGTGATTTTGGGACCCAAACCGGGGGTTTTTACATCGAACTCGTGCATTTGCACAAGCTATTCCGTTATCTTACTGTCCAAGATCGTCGCAAACGAACTTCAATTCACATTTTTTACGTTCTGGCGTGAAAACTTCACGTGCGAGGCACGCTGGCGATTTTGCGCCAGGACTCTCACACCTCTCTCACCTCTCATCCCTTGTCCCCCTCCCTTGTCCTTGCTCGCTTGCTTGCAAGGAGGGTGGGTGGGGGTGAGGGCACGAGGCCACGAGGCCTCGCCCTCGAGGCCCTTATGGCCCCTCAGCAGCCGATCGGACTGAGGCCGTGATCGGCGGCTAGCGGCTGGCCGGCTGGTGGCCAGCCGGTCGCTTGGCTGGCTGGCGGCCAGCACTTTGCTGGCCGCCGGCCAGCCCTTGCAGACTCCAGGGGTGGTGCGTATCCACCCCTCGCTTCAGCTAGGAGGGAGGGCCGAACCAGCCCTCACGCTACACGGGTGGTTATGGGATAAATGAGGAATGTGCGTCGCTAGTGAAGTGGCATGCCAAGTGTGCGGTTTATACCCGTTACAGCCATTTGCAAAGGAGTAGTAGGTCTTTGTCTCCAAACGGTCGTCTTAGGATGCGCTTCCTCATTTGGAGTTTTGAAATACAACATCCACAAACTTTTCTCACAGCAACGCACTCCCATATGTCAATCTACCACCAACCAAATCCCTCACATGCCTGCAATGGATCGCTTTCTATAAAAGGTGATGCCACATGAGTATGCCCGATGCATTGTCCCTAATTCCCACCATGGACTGCTTGCCCGTCCGCCTCCTCCAAAGTGGCCTGTCGGAAGGCCTCGCAATATCCATGTCCACCGCGTCGATGACACCGACAAGCCGTGGCCTACATGCAACTTCACGACCACGTGCAAAAACTGACACCATCTGCCACATCACCCCTGAGTGTACCGAGCAATGTTTCCCTGGTGCTGTACGCTCCTCGTGAGACAACCAGATCGCGACGCCTTGATGACAGTGTCAGGTGCTCACGTGACCACAAGGCAGCTGGAAACTGCATGCGTATGCAATAGTAGTCCATGGGCACCACCAGCACGCCTCTAGCTGTCAAACCTAAGCCCACGTACAATGAGAAAGGCAAGGAAAAGTCGTGGACAAACCACCGAAGCAATGTGAACCGATGACCCGCATGTGTACCCTTGCCATCAAGTTCAAGGAGCCCATGGGAAACCATGCATCTGACAATGACATTGATTCATTCATGAAACTTTCAAGTGACGAAGACAAAAGCATCGGCCAAGGCAGCAGTGACAATGACAGTCACATGCAAGAAAATGATGGCACCACTAACACCAAAGTGCGAGATTTGTAGCTATCCTACGTAGCAACGTGAACTGAATTTCAGTTCATGTTGTTATATGGTGGTGGAGCATTGGTTTCAAGTAGAAGGGATACGTATTGTGACTGGTTTGGATCTGGTCACTCCCACATCATTTACAATGCTATGAAGAGCACAATATCACATTAAGTGCCGTCAAGCATCTGTGAAAACCATTCCATATCCCTGATGGATTTTGCATACACAACCATGATTCTCCGTTGACTATTTCTGGCTGGTTCGAGCTAGGGACCCTCGTTCTAAGCATCATTACAAGGACGCCACTTTGGGATCCTTGGCAAGGACAGCTGCAGCTCTGGTTTTCACGAACAAGAAGCGGAAGCAGTGATACCGTGGAAAGAGGGCGAGGTCTGAGACACGTCTTGAGATCGTCGCTGAGATCAAGAAGTTTAATCAAGATGCCCCAGCAGCAGGCTCTCTATGGCAAGTTCATCAGGAGAGAGATCAGAGTAGTGGTGGCACGTTTTTCACCCAACAAACTTAAGGGTATGGGTGGGCACTCATTTTTGCAATAGCGGGTACAAAAATTTGCCTGTCACAAGCTAGGCTCTCCTTGGCGGTGTGGGACTACCGTGGCTCAAACATTGCCACCATATTGGGAGGTCAAAGTGCTAAAGTTTTGTCAATGTTTCTCCACTTTTTCTGTGCACAACATCGACCCTCTTGTCGTCATCAACGATGACCATACGGAGGTCACTTAATGCCCAGTGCATACCGGACTTCTGCTCCAGCCAGCTCAAAGGACGTGGGCGTTCTCGGAATTGACGAGAAGTGGCAGGTAACAGCGCTTGTAACATGTATCATGACAGGAAAGATGCTGCCGCTGTGGCAGCGATTTCTTGCAGAGAATGCAAGAAATCGCTGCCACGTGGAACAAAATCATGCAAGCTCACAAACAATGGCACACTTCACTCCTTTGCGTCTAGTCATTATGCAAATGAAAAGGCGATGTGTGACTGGATCTATGGAGTGGTCCTTTTGTACTACTAGTGCATGTGCACCGAGGTACGTGTGGTTGAGGGAGAGGCCAGCGTGCTGTTGATCCTATATGCACAAAGTCTACACGCATGCGGCTCATCCCAACAGTGGCTGATGGATGATTTCCCACACATGCGTACATGCTACGTGCTACCAGGATGCACATCCAAGGCACGGTCGTGTGTCGCATGTGTCATTTGGCTAATAAAAAAAAAGATAGAATAAGAGTATACGTCATGGGATACAAGCCATACACATGCAAGACTCCTAACATTCATCGGCATGCCGGTCCTTGACGAGCAGGCCTACAGATGGGCTTTTTGTGCATTGGATTATGTGAGGAGTAACTGAAATCATCAAAGCTTTGTGGAAAGTTACTTTGTTTCCTGTGTGTTCACTCCGCCCTTTCAGCGTGAGGCTGCACCACACGTTGGCGAACAATTGTTTACAGATGATGTGGTGGGAGAAGATGGTGTCGTAGTGTGAAGTAGTGGCGTATACAATGTTGTCTTGAAAGCTATTCAATTTTCTGCGGAAGCTTTGTTGTTCCCTCAGTAATTGTCTGCGTTCACACATTGTTTGTTGGAATTGGTCAAAATTGGCATGACGTTGTTTTTCCCCTTGCATCACATATCTCGCTCAAACACTACCGAGTTAACTTTTTGCAACGAACCAGGGTAGACGCGACAACTTCAACCTTTTTGAAATTAAATAATTTTCTATTACATCTTGCATAACAATTCCCCTTTACCCACGTTTTGAGTGTGGTCTTGCCCGGTTACCCACTCTCCTCACGGGAAATACGGAGTACCCACTCGTTCTAACGCCCAACCACCTTGTCCAAAAAATGCAACTAGCGACTAACCGCGTGTGCGATGCCCACTTTTGACAAACCCTGAAAAAACAATCCACGTATTATAGTCCTGTTTTGGACAAATGGACAAAGCATTGGTTTAAATTTAGCATTAAACACACTCATTCACTCTTTTGTTTTCATGGATGGTAACGCCTCATTCTTTGTGCGCATGTCATGATTTCGTGTGTTTTTTTTGTTGCCATTTTTTGCATTGTATAGTAGCATGTGGTTGCCTATAGCCGGTGACTATGCAAGGATGCTCTTTTTCCACGTCTTTCCGATGCCCTGTCTTTTAAATGGCAACCTCAAATATGCGGGTCCGTTCACATGGGTGGCCGTGGATGAGAATAGTTGAGTGGTGCTCCAGTCATGGTTTCGCATAGTGCAAAAACAAAGGAGGGCAAGTTAATCTGAGCTGCGTTGTCTACGCCCCGCCTAGACGCTGAGTGACAAGTCCAAATCACGAAGAATGTAGGTGCCTGTTTTGCAGACTAGATCATGGGAAGTGTCTACGTCGTATTCTCATGTCTGGTCTGTGACTCGTACCGAGCCCTATACCTATGAGGACCCGCTACTGCCCATGTCCATTATAGCATGTATTGATGTAATAGCCAGGTGACCGCCGTTGCTATTTGATGGCGACCTTGGTGTTTGTATTGTAGTTTCACCAAAACTTTGCGTAGCCTTAGCTCCAAATCACATGCATCAACGAACAGTACCCATACATACATTGATCGCAAGAAGCATTTGACGCACGGATTGTCCGGAATATGGGTCCATTCCAATTCACCCGTTATATGTGTGCTACATTCCTGGTTCAACATTGTATTCTCCTCCGGTACTTTTGGACACATCTCACGGGAGGAGAGATGTGTCGAAAACCGACAAAAGAATATGTTATTCAACCCGTCGATTTTGCTCACCGTTGCCCCATGCACGAAATTGACGGCTGCCAACACGACCGTTTGTCTCCCTCGCAAAGGCATCCGATGGGAGAGCGCTTCCAATATAGGCCCCTCCAATGATCCAAGAAGTGCTCCGGCATCAACCAGGTATGAATTCCGATGGCAGGAAATCCACGCCAAGAGGGGGTCGAACTTGGCGACTCTCGCAATTGCGCATGGCCAATCACCCGTAGCATTGCATGTCGGAAAAACAGAAGTGAGGCCGGAAAGGTAGGCCCTGGTTTGTTGATGTCTCCACAGCTACCTTTTTTCACGATCGTGTTTCTTCCTTTGTAGAAACTGAGCTTACAAGAGCCTGTGCCAGGGAGAACCCAATACACCTCATGGGTTACTTTTTTGCCCGCTTACACACTTGGTCATTCATACACCATTTCACCCAAGCTAATGTAATTCCGGAGTGGATGTGCTTGAAAACAGATTATCGAGTGTCGTTTTTTCTTCGAGAGATCACCGGTTTTCATCCTTGAATACGGGTTTTAAAAGACAAAATTTGTAACAGACAACAAACAAAGTATACATCGACGTGTCACCGTCCGATCGGGATATTGGACGGTAGCAAGTGGGCGGTTAGAGGGTGCCTTGAACAAAGTGACATCGTAACACGAAACATATATATGATAAATGGAGGTTAAGATAGCCCACAATGTTACCTTTCTCGCACGGACGTTAAGCACGCCATTCCATACATGAATATCTCGTATTGCATGAGGTATGGAACAACTCAAGAGGGGATGACAAGCTTGCCTCTATGTTTTCCATTATCTAGATCTTAATGAAAACTAAAACATGTTACTTTGAACGGTTTATTGGAAGGATGGGTTGAACACAAGCCGTTCGATGCATATATCGGACAAAAATTCTATCTACTTTCCTACAAAGACAATGGTTCCTTGGCTGTCAATATCGTTACGAGGTCTTCGATTGTTGCACCGAAGAGTCGAAGGCCGTTTTCCATTGGAAGGATGAAACAAACCATAGACAAAAAAATAAAATAACACCGTAAATTCTTACTTCACGGGACCTCAAACACCAAGTTCACCTATAAAAGGGACTTCTCGATGATCCTTCATAAAGGTTTTGCAATGTTTGGGAGTACCAAGATTTTACCACCGTTCATCGACTTCAGTGGATACCAGAGTCATCGTGTGTGCGGTTAGTACCAAATGCAAGTTTTTTTACTGTGGGCACGATGCTGCACTGTTGAAAAGAGTGGGAGGGGGGATCAAATCCCCCTGCCAAAAACAGGACATCCGGGTTTTATGTTATGAGTGGATGTTTTGTTACTAAAGTCTTAAACCGTGGATAACGAGCGCATAACGTTAAAATTGGTGGGTAAAATGAGTTGTATCCTAAGTTTTGAACCCAATTAATGACATATTTGTTAAACATTCCCGACCACAATAATAGTTATAATCGAAACTCAAATGCAGTGGGGTACATGGTATCTCTGTCCTCTCTAAAGACACTCTCCCCTTTATTGCAATGGACAGTTTGAAAGTCAACCCAATTGACATGAGGTACTTCCCTTTGCAAGATTTGCACGTGCATTCTATTACGGTATTGTTGTTGACCGTATAATCCCTCGCCATTTTACCTCTTCTACCCCTCGACTCAAACATCCACTCTTCAATTCCTCCCTACCAATGCCCACTCTCAAATAGGTCGCATCTCCCACCACCTCCTAACTATGACACCAATCCTCCATGTAGCACATATGACTGTTAGTCCACATCCCTACGATCACATTCTATACAATAACTTTTGTTTTTACAACCTCCCCGTGTCTTTACAACAATTCACTATGGAAGTTAAACAAGTGGCTCTCTAATTACCATCCACTTGCAACNCCCCCCCCCCCAACACTCTTCTAAGGCCACTGGCCCCTTGCTAAACAATGGCTTGTAGTGCCTCTCATATGATCCAGTCAAAATTATTCTACCCATAAGCACAACAGATTATTACACATGGAATACAAGTTAGTGGTTTTCCAACTACGATACACACACAACCTAGGAGGATCCATCCCTTTGCTCTCTTCATTACACTCAAAGATGAAACAATGAATGTAACCCATCCAACGTCCTCTCGCACCTTGAGGAATCCACCCATATTGAGAACCGCGAGGGAGCCAGGGCCCATGCCCTCCTTACACTGTACACAAACCTTACAATGTCGGCCATGCCTATCATAGCCTTATGAGACTCGGAAAGTACATTACCCCTCCCCCTCCACCTTCAACTATTGTCGGGCCACACTCCCTCTTTTACCCAATACTACTTTTGCCATGCCGGGAGCGTGTACATGCGGATGTCCTTGCATGTCTAGGCAAACTGATATTGTATGTAAAGGTTGTACTGTTCACATTAAACCAACGATCTGACATGACACATGGACCAGGCAAACTATCAAGGTTGGTCTACACATTGTTTACCCCCGTGTCCATGAGAAAATCATGCAATTTTACAGCTATCCTCATGCTAACCCGATGCACAAAATGGACTTTGCATTCCCAATGGCCATCTTTGTCTAAAAAAAGTCAGTCCTTACAACGCTGCATATTACTACCCTATTCCTCTCCTCGGTTTACAGGGCAACATCTTGGCAAAACACTTGGCCGTCCTTTCCAATATGCTCCCTGGTCTCATCTGCCAAGACCACATAGGAATGGTCCCAAGGTGCAATATTCATCATGCTCTTAAAAGGAGACATTGCCTCCGTCGCCGGCTTCTTGTGGATTACCACCATTGCATTGAGAAAGTGTACAACACCCCTGAACGCGGCCATCTCTTACCGATCCTCAACTACCCAGGCATCCCCCCTTCCCGGCCCATGTAAAGTGGGTTCACCTCCCACGTGTTCATGCCTCCATACAATTTCCCATTAATGGTCACCTCACACGACAAAATTCCCTTCACTCGAGAGTACGTCAAGGGTGATTCCTGTGTCCCTGTTATCCATTTGTGCCATGCAACCTTTTGCATCCTACTACAGCATCATTTGTTGTGCATTGTAGATCACCCCATAGTTTTTGGAGCCTATATGGTTTATGTCCATGACACAACTCTCGTAATTGTGACTTGCATACAATTAGAAGCAGTTGCATGCTCTTCAGTGCACGTGTGAACTTCATTGGTGAGTATGCGAGCCCAAGAAATAACGCATGTAATCCGAATGGATACTCACTCTCCTCTTCCATATCATACCCCTTTCACCATAATCAACGACCCCATCCGTATCTTGAGCAATACGATTCTGTCCAACTTCCGGAAAGATCTAGGATGGAGTTGTTATATGTCCATCGTTTTGGTCAATAAATCCCCGGTGCCCATAGTCGAAATCAAACCGAATGCGGTGTCCAAAGTCAAAACTGAGACGCATGTGGTGTCCATAGTTGGAATCGAAATAACTGTGGTGCCCGTACTTGAAAACGATGTGACATCTGTGCCCCCGATTAGTGTGAGTCACGGGCATGCTTGACATTTTCTTCAATGTTTAAACATATTTGTCATACATTTCAGTGACGATGCGGAAACGACCGTCGTCGGCTGCCGTACGCGTAACATGGAAATAATTTGACGTGGTTCGCTAGGTCGCTGACGCCTTTATGATGGGGGTCTTGCATAGGATAATGCAACGCTTCGGCTCGTAGAAATGCGTTGCATATGATAGATCCCATCGCGTCATCTCAGTCCGTTGTTTGAAGGATCGTCAAATTTTAACAAATTGCCCATTCTTCCTCTTTAAACCAGCCTGTGTGTTCCACCGCATTCGTATCTGATTTTGACAGCTTGTCATGTGTCACATCCTACCGGCTTCCCAAGACGCAATGCACCTCCCCTCATGCACGGCTACCATGTGCTTCTCTCAACTGCAGTCGTACCATTCGTCGGAAAACATTGTTTGATCCACATCAACAGTAGGGGCTCGTGGGGGGTTCTCGCCTTGTAGTGCATTGTGGTGCATCGAAGCATCGATTGTATTCCTCGTGCCCATGGCGGCCTCGTTGACGGTGCATGCGAGATGACCGTGGGTATCCCAGTTATATAGAGCCAATTTTTATGAACAAGGTGCCCATAATGTCTCCCGATGGTGGGGACCATGCACCAGAGAGGTGGCGGAGCTCTCACAACCTCCTGGTTCCAACCAGACGACAGCGACGACGACTTGACAGATGATCCGTGCTTGACGCGACAGACACCCTCCGCTGACAACGACGATGCACCGTCCCCTGCAGTCGACGGGGCCCCATGCCCTCAAGCTGAGGGTCCTCTTACGATTTCCCGTGTAGGCGGGCGTGTGCTCTCGACCAAGGGCCTGTACGTCGGTTCTGACGATGAGGCAAAGGCAGGCGACGCCAAGGCGAAGGCTGCCACCGCCCGCATCTCGGACCCCACCCCACGTGCTACCCCAAAGAAGTTGAAGGCTTCCCCGGTGGTTCAACATTCGAGAACATGGCCGCATGCAAAGCCGCAGTGGAAGAGTATGTAGTTTACAACCGCATGGCGCTGAGGTGGTTGAAAAGTGACCACACTCGCTTTGTGGTGCGGTGTAAGCAGTATGCGACGAAGGAGTGCCCGTGGATCATTCGTGCCGGGTACAGCAAGAATTCTGGAGCAGTCAACATCACGTCGTTTGTGGATGGCCATCTTTGTGACCCCGGCTTCGGCCGGGGTAACCCTATGTGCTCCATGAGGTGGGTTGCACGACAGATTGAGAGCACCATCGTGAAGGACCCATGTGTGAAGCCCAAGGCGCTGCAAGCAGCCCTGACATAAGTGGTCAAGATGAAGGTCCCCTACACCACCCTTTACCGTGCGAAGAAAGTGTACATGGAGAAGATGTACGGCAATAAGTCGGACTCGTGGAGCATGTTCCCAGGTTGCGTGGACAAGGTACGTTATCCCGCAATGGTTTAGTCTACGCAATTTTCAACAACTCAGGCTTGTGATACTTTAGGGACTGAACATGTGGATTATGCTGTCTCATGCAGGTCTTGAGGGTTGACCCGCTGGCCATCGCCAAAGCCGAGAAAGACCGTGTCACGGGCACCTTCGACCGAGTTTCCATCGCACCCGGAGCCTGCAGAAGAGGTTTTGAGTACACCAGATGGGTCCTCGTCATGGATGGCACACATCTAGAAAAACCGCCACAAGTAAGTACTCCTAATCATGCAATTCTTCGACACAAATGACAACGCCATGCCCGCTGCATATGCCTTGGTGTCCGGGGAAGATGAGCGCAACTGGAGCTGGTTCTGTGAGTTGGTGGCAACAGCGTATCCCATGGCCGCACAACATGGAACAACGGTCATATTTGACCGCGAGAAGGGACTGGCCAATGCCGTCGAGGCCAAGCTGCCCGGGGCCACCCACACGTAATGCACGTGGCACCTTATGCGCAACGTACACTCCAAGTGCCAAGACAAATCGGGCGCACTATTGTGGAACCTGGCGCACATGACGACACAGGCGGACTGGGGCACATGCCTGGCAGAGATGCGGGGCATAGTGCCAAGGGCAATTGATTACCTGCTGGGCGGGAATGGAGAGCCCGGCATCCCGAAGGAGCGCTGGAGCAGGCTGTTCTGCCCGGTTTCTCGCGAAGGGCATACCACTAGCAATGCCATGGAGTCTCTGAATGGCAAGCTGGTGGAGCTCATAGAAACATATCCGTATTTTTGTTTCGTGAACCTGCATGTCTTTGTGCAGCGATTGTGGCACATTCGACGCAGGATGGCACATGATGCCGAGAGCAATGTGGCGCTTGCGCTGTACCTCAAGGTGAAGCACAACTGCGACCGCAGCAGGGAGTATTCACTCGACCTAGATGGCGACGAGACGGGACCATGGCACAACGGCACAACCACGCGTCGTAATGGCACTCCTCGCGGTGTCAACCTCACCACCAAGGACTGTTTGTGCGGGCGTTGGCAGGAGTATGGGGTGTCGTGCCTGCAAGCGTGCAGCCTACTGGTGGAGAACGCGCTGAACCCTGTAGCGTACGTTGATTTTGGCTACCTGAACCTGAGCTACAAGCGGAACTACAACGCCCCGTTCCCATTGCCGAAGGTACGGCAGGTGAAGCCAGCCGAGCGGAAGCCGCCAGGCCCAAGTCGCGGGCGCGAACGGCCAGCCACCGTGCGCTTGGACAGGTATCCAAAGATGAAGAAACGGTGCATTTGTGCCCGTTGTGGAAAGGAGGGCCATGTACGGCGGGCATGCCCGAACATGGAGGCCCCAAGCCCCAAGCAGATGGCGGCCGCACGCGTCTCCGAGCTAAACGCTGAGCGTCCCATGCGGGCCTCCTGTCGGACTAACGTGGACGCCATGGGATACTCAGTGTAGGCGTATGATGCACCCCCTGCCGATGAGGAGGCGGAGTCCGAGGAGGAGGAGGAGGAGGAGGAGGAGCAGGAGGAGGAGGAGGAGGAGGCGCATGAAGAGGGTGAGGACGAGGAGGGTGGGAGGGGGAAGAGGAAGAGGAGGAGGGGGGGAGGGGGG
>SZWC01000981.1:100242-130953 GCA_023375785.1 Penium margaritaceum
TGCATGATCTCCATGATGTTGTCGCCTTCGTTGGCTCGGAGGGTGACGAGCCGTTTGAAGATGAAGAGCTGATTGGCAAGGTTGCTTGACTGGTAGATGGAGCAGAGTTTTGACCATGCGTCCGCGGCCAGGGTGCATCCTTGGATGTGCCCAAGTTGTGGTGGGCATAACGCGAACACAAGGAGCGCCAACGCCTTTTTGTTGCGCTTCTTGTATGCCTCCTTCACCTCAGCCGTTGCAGTCTGTGGCGGCGCAGTCTCATCACCTTTTACAAGCTCAAGCAGTCCCTTGTCATCGAGGAAGACCTCAAACTGCCACCTCCACAAGGCAAAGCCTGTCCCATCAAACTTAAGGACAGCGCGGTTGCTCTCTTGCTCGCTAGTTGCCATGTCTTGCTGTTGGGAGCGTGAAATCAAGCTGGCTTTGAACGCCTTAGAGGTGTGGGCCCATAACCCTTTGTTGGCCTGAGGGTGAGTGTGCACCCTGGAGGGTCCCTAGCAGTGGCTGGTTCACACCACCAACTGATTTTGGAGAGACTGAAACTGTGGAGGCAACTGGTTCCAAGGATGGCAAAATCTGGTCAGAGAGTGAGGCAATAGTTTTGGCCTCAATTGGATGGGAATTAACACTTGATCAAGGCTCACAAGCAGTGGAATTTTATAGCCACTGATCTAAGCTTTCCAGAACACCAAAGCATGCCAGATTTGGAGCTTCCTAGCAGATTCTATGGCTTCTAGAGTGCTCCTTGGTAGGCTGTCCTTTTCCCACCTAGGAAGGCATCCCTTCCCTCCTCTAGAAGCTTCTGCCCCTTCCTAGATTCCTCAGCTTGCTTCTAGTAGGAGGGAAGGTGTCCAGAAGACCAAGACACCTCTAGATGCCTTGTAGGACAAGTCACCCCTTCTAGAAGGTGTGCCACCTTCCTGGACCCTCACCTGGCCTTCTAGAATCTTAAAGAGGAACTCTAGAGGTTGAGCTAGCTTCCTGGCATCTATTTTCCACCTCCCTTGAGGCAGGGCATAATTTCATCTTGTGGGACTTGAACCCGGGCCCCTGCCTCTAGAGGTGGACACCATTAACCACTAAGCCACTAAGGCTTGTCTTTTTGGTGTTCCTTTTTGGAGTCACTCCTGCCATGGTGAGGAGCATCATTCCAACAGTGTCGCGTTGGAGGCCACCACGGAGGAGCATGCTGTTGATCTCCTGGTTCCAGCACCAAGGCGAGTGCTTCAGGCCATAGAGGGCCTTCCGCAGTCGCCACACTCTCCCAGTGTCGTCGTCGAAGCCTGGGGGCTGCACCATGTAGAGCTCCTCACCCTCTAGTGAGCCGTGGAGGAATGCGTTGCTCACGTCCATCTGATGCAGCTCCCACCCATGCTGGGCAACCAGGCTAAAGAGTGCCCGACTGGTGGAGAACCGGCCAACTGGGACAAAGATCTGGTTGTTATCAACCCCAGAGACCTGGGCTTATCCCTTGGCTGTGAGGTGGGCCTTATACTGGTCGAAGAACCCGTCAGGGTTCCACTTGCGCCGGAAGACCCACTTGGCACCAATGGCCTTCCGACCCGGAGGGAGGTCGACGATGTCATACACGTGGTGCTTCTAGATGGCAGCGAGCTCGTCGGCGCAGGTAGCATCCCAACATGCGGCCTCAGGAGAGGCTCGAGCCTCGCGGAGGGTGGCTGGGTCCTCCGGGCGTGCTGTGGAGCGGACTGAGAGAGCGTGTGCATCACGAGTTCCAGGTGGGATGCGTGCCAGTGCAGCCACGACAGCGTGCCGATGCTCGTGGTGAAGCATGGCGTAGCCTAGTACGGAGCCTAAATGAAGGTCTGGAATGATGGCCGAAGTGGTCAGGCCGAGAGCCTTGGTGCCAGGGTTCCCACTCAAGATCGTGGGAGTGGAGGAGACACATGGGGTCACAGGGGGTCGAGGCACCACGGGATGCGGTGCGACGGTTTGTGCGCTAGCTGTCGGCCTGGGTCAGAGGCCACCGCATGGGCCACATGTGTAGCGCAGTAGGGCAGGAGATGGCACTGAGTCCGACGGGCCAACGGAGGCGACAGGCAGGGGCTGCTGGTCCAGAGGGGCCAACGGACGCGGCAGGCGCTGCTGGCCCAGAGGGGCCAGCGGACGGGACTAGGACTGCTGGCCTAGAGGGGCCAACAGACGCGACTGGGGCTGCCTGTCTAGAGGGGCTAGCAGACGCGACAGGCACTACTCACTCGGAGGGGCCAGCAGACGCGACTAGGACTGCTGGCCCAGAGAGGCCAGCGGACGCGACTGGGGCTGTTGGTACAAAGGGACCAACGTACGTGACTGGGATCGCTGGCCCGGAGGGTCCGGATGCGACATGCGCTGCTGGCCCGGAGGGGCCAGCGGATGCGACTGGAGCAGCTGACTCGAAGGGGTCAACGGACTTGATTGGAGCTGCTAGCCCGGAGGGTTGGGCGGACGCGAAAGGCGCTGCTGGCCTGGAGGGGTCAGCGGACACGACTGGGGCTGCTAGCCTGAGGGGGCCAGAGGACTCGACAGGCGCTACCGGCTCAGAGGGACTGAGTGATGTGCCACCCGGAAGCAAAAGGACAAAGGACGGACCCACCACTCCTCCTCACGATGGGAGGGACACGGACAAACCGGAGCGGATGAGGTCGCGAGGAAACAGGTTCTCGAAGAAGAGAGCATCGCAGGACACAACGATGCAGTGCCGGGATGGGTCCCAGAAGCGCCAGGCCTTAGACTGACGAGAGACACCAAGGAAGGTGCAGGGACGTCCGCGACGGGCGAGCTTACCGCCCTGCTGCGGGGCGGGGAGCCAGACAATGGCCACGTAGTCCCAGACGCAAGCCGGGCGGAGGTCAGCACGATGACCGCACCAGTGCTGATACGGCGTAGACTGGCGGGGAAGGGGACCGTGGGGAACCCAATTCCAGACCCATGTCATGTAGGCCATGGCTTCAAAGTAGAAGCCATCAGAGAGCCCAGACTCAACCCGCATGGTACGGACGGTGTCTGCCATGGTACGGTTCCACCGCTAGGAGACACCGTTGTGGGTGGGCGTGTAAGGCGTGGACGTCTCGTGGTGGATACCGCGAGAGGCGAGAAAAGTGGTGGTCTCACCCATGTACTAACCACCGCGATCGGATCGAAAGCGGTGAAGAGGTCGGCCACACTCGCGCTCCGCCAGAACAAGCCAGTCCTGAATGGTGCAGGCAACATCGCTCTTCTACCGAAGGCAGAAGATCCAGCGGTAGCGAGAGTAGTCGTCCGTGAGGGTGAGGACATAGCAACCATGCTCCCCGACGGACTCGGTGGGGAGAGGTCCCATGACGTCGGAATGGACCAAGTCAAGAGAGGCGGACTCACAGGAGGAGGACAGAGGATAGGTGGACGGGTGCATCTAGCCCTGAGCGCAATCAATGCACTCTGTGGGGCATGGGAGAGGGAAAGTCTCTGGGTCAAGACCCTTGGCCGGCTGAGTGCGGAGCATGCTATCTAGAGCAGCAGAGTGGACGTGGCAAAGGCCATGGTGCAAGAGGCGGGTGTGCTGCGGAGAGAACGTGCTGGTGACAAACACATGGCCTGTGGCTGTCGACGGGGAAGGGACGGAGGGGGAGGAGGACAGACAAAGAACATGCAACCGGTTGCCACGGGTGGCGTGCAGGATGACAAGACCGGACGGACGCAACGACACAGTGCCAACACCACGCGAGTGCACAACGTCCATGCTCATGCCGTCAAGGGCAGTCACAAACAGGAGGCTGAGCTCAAGACCGAGGACAAAGAGGAAATCGGTCAGAAAGATATCACCAGCAGGACCACGGAAATGAACGACGCTGACGCCGCTGACAGGCAGCACCTGTTCGGAGCCCACTGGAGACATCGCCAACAGGACCGAGCATACTACAGGCCTTGCGAGAGGCTGTCATGTGATGCGTGGCCCCGGAGTTGATGATCAGGGTCTCGGCATGGTCCTAGACCGGAGTCGTTAGGTCGCTAACGGTCACATGGCAGCAAGCAAGAGACGCGAACGCGGTGTAAGGGGCCGCGAACCAAGACTGCCAATCATTTGGCCACGCGACTTCGTCAGAGAAGGGGGTACAGGAGACTACGGAGGACGACGGGACAGACAAGGAAGCAGGGCACGACCGCAGCTCGGTCTCAGTCCGGCAAGGCAGGGCATGGGAGCAGGAGGTAATGCAACTCGCACTTCCCTAAGGGGGGAGGGCGAGGCAGGCCGAGCTGGCGCGTGATGAACTGCTCCAGCTAACGCTCACGGGATGACGGTCCGGGTGTGTAGACCGATTGCGGGGTGATGGCACCGGAGCCTGGGTAGAAGGAGGACTACGCTAGTGAGGGGAACGGAGACGCCAATGGCTGTGGATGGTGCTACTATGGAGCTAGCGTGTGCAGGACTGGTGAAGCCGCCGGAGTGGTGGAACTACTGGACGGGGCCGAGACATCAGGACCGGTGACAGCGGCGACGGCAGAGGTGATACGGCGCTCCCGCTGGCAACGCATGGTGGTGATGACACGCGCCTTGTCTGTTGGCAGAAAGCACGTGTACCATCTGTGCCCGGGCTGGCCACAATTGTGGCAGACCGAGCCACCACTACTGGACCCGGTCGACGGCTACTACTACTGCTGCTATTGCTGACCCTTGCCCTTCTTGCTCCAACGCTTCTTCTTCCCCGGCGATGAGGAGCTGGCGGAGGTGGCTACGGCGGGGGAGGCAATGGCCACGACGGCGATGGTAGAGGAGGCGAGGACCTCCGAATGCTGGAGATGGGACTCTAGATGAGCTTCCTTGATTCAGAGGAAGAGCTCGTACACCCAAGGCATGAGGGTGCCTTGGGCCGCCATGGTGGAGAAGACGTCTTGAGGGTAGTGAACGAAGACGTCTGTGTACGCAACGGTGGTACCACGCTTGATGGTGAGGAGTGCGGCCAACGGGGGTGGGGCAGAGGTACTGAGGCGACGAAGGATGTCCTCCACCCGCTGCCAATAGGCGGTGACCGTCTCGGTCTCCCCCATGTGTAGGGAGTTGAACTCCCACAGCGGACGGCTGGTCTCACAGTTGCTGGACAGGCGATGGGGCCGAGTGAGGATGTGCCATGCGGTCGTAGGGTCTGGGGTGGTGCCAGTGGTGAAGTCGCCGAGGAAAGGTTCTAGGGTCAGGCGGGAAGCCGGAGGGGTGGTTGGAACTAGGGCACGTACGACGCGCCTAGCGTCATACAACAGGTGGGGTGGGGTCATACGGAAGGGTGTAATACGCCCACAAGCCCTCACCCTACGCTCACATCTGGAAGTTAAGCTCCCAGCTGCGGAACTGCTCGCCGACCTGAAGTGGCAGGGGCAGCGTCTCAAAGTCCATTCTGCCTGCGGCCGGCACCCAGAGTGGGGCCAAGGACGGAGGTCACAGTCTGCTGCTGGCGTTGAGTCTGTTGCTATGCCAGGTAATGCATAGTAGGGGACACAATAGGGCTGGCGTGCTCAAGAGGGACAAATGGTGGCAATAGGCTGGTGATAGAGTGGGAGGCTAACGGCTGCAACGCTGCAAGCTGCAGCGTCAAGGCGGCAAGCTGTTGCTGAAGAGCAGCCAAGGGGTCAGGGTTGCCGCCAACAATGCCAAAGGGCTGCTGCTGCTGCTCATATTGCTCTTGCTGCTGCTACTATTGTTGCTGCTACTGCTGCTGTTGCAGCTGCTACAACTAGTGCAGAAAAGGGGGGCTAGGGGTCCCCCTCCCAACAGAGGAGAACCCCTCTTCAGAGGGGTTGTTAATCATGGAGGTTAAAGGTGCCTCTCTTCCCCCTTTTTTCCTGTGTTACTGATGTCAGCAGTGACGTCAGCCGAGGATGGCTAACATCAGTAGAGGCTATTGCGATGTGTGTAGTGCTACTGTTTTCTCCCCTATTTTTTTCCCATCTTTTTGTTTTTTTGGTTGATGACGACAGCAGTGATGTTAGTAGTGACGTCAGCAGACGGCTGCTCACGTCAACAGTGGTAGATGTAGCAGCTGCTATGGGGTTGCATCCGCTGTTACTCCTGCCGCTACTGCTGTTGCTATTGCTGTTGCTGCTGCTACTGCTACTACTGCTGCTACTACTACTACCGCTGCTACTGCTACTGCCGCTACATTTGTTTCTGCCGCTGTTGTTGCTACTATGGCTATGGCTGTGGCTGTTGCAAATGCTATGGCTGCTGTTGCTGCTGTTGCTATTGCGGCTGCGGGTGCGGCTACTGCTGCTACCTTGGCTGCTACTATAGCTACTGTTGCTACTACTGCGGCTGCGGGGGGGTCCCTTTGTTTTTTTCTCCCTTTCTTTTCTCTTGCTCGTCGCTGCGAGCAACAAGCTGTGAGCAGCGATCTCATTGCTCGCTGCTTGCTGCATGTTGCTCGCTGCGAGGAGCGAGCTTGCTGCCAGCAGCTCACTACTCGTAGCGAGCAGCGGGCTGCAGGCTATTGCGGCTACTGCCGCTGCGCTTGTCGCTGTAGCCGCTGCTACTGTTGCTGCTGCCGATAGCTGCTGCTGCTGCGAGCTGCTACAAGCTACAACTGCTGCTGACTGCTGCTCGTTTCCGCTACTACTGCTGCCGGCAGCTGTTGTTGCGGGTTGCTGCTGCTGCGAGTTGTCGCTTCTACCAGCTGCTGCTACGTGTAGCTGCTGCTGGCCGCTGCTGCCACTGCTCGCCGCCGCGGCAAGCTGCTCTTGCTGCTGCTGGCTGCTGCTTTCAGTCCCACCTGGAGGACGGCGCCGCGTGCGTCATCGCCAGCAAGCGCCTGACGTGGCCGGCCGCTCACGTCCTCGCGTCAAGCGGGGAGGTCAGTGCTGCCGGAAAAAATCCGGCAGCATTTCCTCTGGCCCAGTGGCTGTGGGAAAAATTCTCACGCTGCCACCAGGCGCGTCAATGCTGCCGGAAAAAATCCGACAGCATTTCCTCTGCACTGGTGCGTATGGGGGTTTGCCGGCATTGTCTGGCACCTGTACATCAGTCTTCTGCTGCTGCTGCTACGCTCTGGCTCTAATACAAAAACATGAATGCTAGGCAGCAGGTTGGGGCAGTAGCATCGTTGATGCAGCGTGCGGGCTTCCAGGCTAGTTGCTTAAGTCTGCTGCCCCCTCAGTTGGTTGTTGTAGAGACTAAGTTTGGAAGCTCTGGATTTGTTACTCAGAAGTGCGCGCGCCAGTGTTAGCATCAGAAAGCACCTGGAAACTAAAAGTAACTGAATAACAATGACGAATTAGCAACAATGGGATACCCCTCCAAGTTTTAGCCCCCCCCCCCGCTAGTGTAGAAGTTGTTTCTTAGCTAACCAACCAATAAGAGAATAGTCCTAGACCTGTTTTTTGGCAGGCAGTGTTTTCTCGGTGAGCCCTGCCAAACGCCCGACAGCCCAAAACCCGGGCGTCGTCCGTTTTGCCTGAAAACTGGACCATACCATAATACCAACACTGCAAACGCAGTCGTGCGGTCAGAATCATCTTAGAATACTAACAGCAAAGAGTTATGGCTACCCGAACTCAGGTAGTGCCTACAGCAGCCAGTGATGCTAAACAGAGCCACATAGGAGGAGACATGGACCCTAGGTACAGCATGACGTTGGAGATGCAATGCCACTATCAAGCACAACACTGGGTGCATGCAGACAGCATCTACAGTGGCAGTGACCACCGGCAGCCCGACCGCCGAGGAGGCCTGCTTATGGAGCTGAGCGCATCGCCAGAGGGAGGAGGCTCCAGCGAACGGTAGTGGGCCTCAGCGCGCGTCGGCTCCACCGAGCGACCCTCCAGCAGCGTCGAGTCTCGCCGTCAGTCATCTGCACGCCGATGTACACAAGCCGAGAGGAAACAACAGAGCACAATGAGAGATGCACGAAAACCAATCGATCTATCAACCAAAACCATGGACTCCAGAGTATTTATGCCCAAAGATCTAACATGGTTCCCATCTTGCACTAAGTTCATGCTTTGGTGACCTTCCTACAATATCTTGACGCCCATGTATAAAGGCAAAATAGCTCGGATACCCAGACCGCGTGCGCTATTAAGCTCGCATACCCATGGGTCGAAAATTTGACACCACATACCCGGCTAACCAAAAAGTAACTACGGCATGCCCATGAGTAATGTGGCTGATCATGGCGTACCCGGACTGTTAAAAAACGCAATGGCATACGGGTGTACGGTGAACTCTTTTAAGACATGGGTATGGCGTATGTATAATTTAGTGAAACGAGCAAACGTGCTTCAAGTATTCCCCCGATCCACAAAACATTATGTCATCTTGATAATGTTAGTCGCATACACGGCTGTTGGATGGCCTCCGTCAATTGCATTGTAGCAATTTGTACACAATATTGTATGGGAAAACGTAAGGACGGAGTTGTCATGTGTCCATTGTTGCGGCCGATTTATACGCGCTGTCCATGGTAGAAACTGACATGACACCGATGCCCATGTTTTGTGCTTTTTGAGCGAAAATGGGCACGGCTGTAATATATCTTATGTATTTAACATATACGACATGGATTTTGACTATGAGGCCGAAGTCGAACTTTGCCTGTTGTCGCGAGCTCGCAAGAGGGGTTTCGCGGCAAAACCTCCATGGGGGCTCGCGATGACCCCGCCAAAATCCACAGTTAAACTATGGGGTTTGTCGTAGGTTTGGGGTTGTTTGCAGGATGCGGCGCACGCTGGGCATCTGCCAGGCCCCGCTACAGCGGGGCCCGGCAGATGCCCGGGCAAGAAAAAACATAATACCCAAACCCTCGAGTGTAACTAGGGGGTTTGTCTGTTTTTGGGGGCGGTTTGCAAGATGCGGCACACGTGTGATAGAAGAAAGGGAATCTGCCGGGCCCCACTACTGCGGGGCCCGGCAGATGCCCGGGCAAGTAAAAAAATAAAACCAAAATCCCCCAGTTTAATCAGGGGGTTTGTTTGTTATTGGGGGGATTGAAAAATGCTGTGCACGTGTGATAGAAGAAAGGGAATCTGCCGGGCCCCGCTACCGCGGGGCCCGGTAGATGCCCGGGCAAGTCAAAAATAGAACCCGAACCCCCCAATGTCACTAAGGGGTTTTTCGGATATGGGGGGGGGGGTTGTGAGATGCGGCGCACCCTGTCGCGAGTTTTGGAGTTTGCGATTGCGAACTCCAAAACTCACAACATGGTAACTTCTGACATCAGTGAGGCCTATGTCAGAAGTCGCCAATTTTGCTCTCGAGGTCGGCGACTGCCGACCCCAAGAGCAAAGTCGAAATCCGTTTTCGGACGGACATTTGTAAACATGGACACCGTTGTCATGTCGTTTTGGACTATGGACAGTGGCAATGTATCGACCAAAACCATGGACAGCTGATTATTTTGAACCAAAACGTAATGGTACGTGTTTTGGAGTCATGTTGTCAGGGGGGGTTCTGCTTTTTTGTGTTGGTCCTCAGAAGTCGACGTATGGGTTGCCTTGTCATGTAGAGGGTCGCATGCACAACATTGAACGGATCATGGCACGTCCAGCTCCTGTGCATGTGTCTCCATTGGCGTTTGCGGAACGTTCAACGGATACCCCGGTGCGTGACGCTGACAGCCGGGCATGCTTCTGTTCAGGTGCAACGTATGCCATGCACAATGTGGCTTGCCTGTCTCCCCTCCCACGCCCCCTCTGTTCTCTCCTAGCCAACGGGCTAGACCTAGCACCGCTCGTAACGGCTCTGACGTTGTCGCTCAGGCACTTTGCACTGCCTCGGCACGGTGCCGAGGATGGCTGAGGACGTTGGTGTGGCCTGCGTGGCCATACCATGTCCAAGTGCAGCAACCCAGCGGCAATGGCACCATCGGCTACAACAGTAAAAGCAGCGCTACAGAAGCGGTTGGAGAGGGCAGAAGCTACAGTGCGTGCGGAGGCATATGCTGGGCACTGGCCAACGAGTGGCACCCAAGTAGAGGCGAAGGCGGCAGAGGCTCCAGGGTCTGTTGCAGTAGCAGAAGGAGAAGGCGGGACCGAGGCTGCTTGTGCCGGTCCGTAACAGGAGACGGTCAACGTTTCGGACGATGACGACCACGAGTACGGCCATGAGCAGTATCTGACATACGACGATGCACAGGAGGAGGTCTATGACCCAGGATGCTTCATCCTCGATGAAGACTCCAAACCAGAGGCGCCAGAACCGTACTAGTGAATCAGCGAGGAGGACAACATGAGGCACAGACGATGCCCTCGACTACACCCAAAGAGAGATTGCCACACAGGGCATGCCACTTGGCGGCTGGGATGATGTCCCAGAGGACTACTATGATGAGGAGGAAGACGAGGGGGTCTAAATGGTGCGTTCCCATCCCCCATGACTCCTGGTCTTCATTGCCTGAGCTCATTAACTTGTTGCCTAACACTTGTCTCTGTACTGTGTCCATGGTGTGCAAAACAGGGGTGTGCTACCTGAAGGGGCCCAATGTCATGGCTACCCCTTGCTTAGGGTCTACATAACTGACACGAAGTGAAGAGGGCGGGCCAAATGACATGTGGCCAACCACAGTAGGGTCCTCATGCTATGGTAGATATTTTTGGCAGGCTGCTTGCTTCCCCGCGTGTGTAGACACATCGTACGACTGTGACAAAGACAATGGGTATGGAATCTATTCTTCTCTGGCATAAAAACTATCAGTGTCCACGCTGTTGTATAAAAACAGGGTTTGGTCACGATTAATCCAGTTTTTGGAACTATATAGCTGATACACCAATGTCGCAAAAAAATAACGCATATGACAACGTCGCACAAAAAATAATGCACATGCCAATGTCGCACAAAAATTAACGAATATGACAATGGCGTACAGAAAATAACGCATATGCCAACGTTATACACAAAATACCTTAGGAACCCAGAAACGCTAAAAAAATGTCATGTTCCCGCCACATACCATGTAGCATTGGTGCATGACATGATTTTTGTCATTTACTATGTCTCAGACGAATGCACCATTGCACTTTTTTCCATGTCAGGTCCAAAACACATATTGTGATCTAGCATGAAGAAAGGGGTGGGCGGCTGGTTGATTTTGTTGCGGAGGCTGGGCGGATGGTTGCTTTTGTAACGCAAGGTGGGCGGATGGTTGCTTTTCTTCTGAACCACGGGCGGATCGTTACTCTTCTTCTGAACGATAGGCGGACGAGAGTCACACTTTGCGTTTTATGGGTATCTGAGCTATTTCACCCATAAAAATAGCTCCTGGGACATTGTGCCCATTTTCTTTCATCAAATTGAACGATACACCAACAGCGTGTTTGCCATGCATTGCTCATCATGTTTGAGCTCTCGTTTGCGACTGGATTGGTAGTTGGGATTAGTGCAACTTGCTTCATTTCAAGGATATGGGCAAGCAACAAGTCCAGACAAATCATGAAGATGAACATGTGCCCATGCCACAAATGGCAAGTGATGGAAGACAGCATAGTGGAGGCATACTCGAATGGAGAGGTAATTGACCCGCCTGGTGATGTCTTCTATGACGCTTTGGATGAACTTATGGACGAGCCATGCTTTGCACGAGTCTATGGCATTTCTATGCCATGATGTCATGTAGGCCAGCTCTGCCCTGCTTGTGAGGTCATGGCATGGATTACTTTGCTGCCACCCACCTTTCAGAACTGGTTAATCAGTGGGATTCCTGGGAAGTTCATGCCTGTTTAAGTACCATCGTCAACCCTATGTATGGTAGGACACACCATAAACTGTACTACTTTTTAGCAGCCATGTTCAGTGCATTGTTCTCTTGCACTTTCTGTTGGTGAACTTACTTTGACAACAATGGGAACCACGTACTAAAACATGACACTTGTGGAATGATGTACCCAAATATGTTACTTCGCTTCCCGTCGTCTTCTACTGTCTCTATCCATCTTTATGCCACACTGTATTTGTCCCCTAAATAAGCCCTCTCATGTATCATTGTCATTGTCACATTCACACCAGTGTCATTGACTGCTTGTCGTATTCGCGTCCTCTGCAAGGGCTTGATGATGCCTTCCATTGCACCTCTTCCGTGCTCTACCAATCTCCCTCTCCTACATCCATTCGCTTTGCATCCTATCCCAATGATCTTGTTCGTGCCGATGTCAAGGGTCATATTCCTCAAGATGTTTGTTGTGGTCTTGGATGCCATGCTCACTTCCCTTTTCATAACTGATTCTGTTTTGGACGGAGTTGTTATATGTCCATCGTTTCGGTCGATAAATCCCCTGTGCCCATAGTCAAAATTGAACCGACTGCGGTGTCCAAAGTCGAAACCAAGACGCATGCAGTGTCCATAGTCGGAATCAAAATGACTGTGGTGCCCATACTTGAAAACAACATGACATCTATGCCCCCGGTTAGTGTGGGTCATGGGCATGCTTGACATATGTTTTAAGGTTTTAGCATATAATTCATACATTTTAGCGACGACGCGGAAACGACCGTCGTCGGTGGGCGTACGCCTAACATGGAAACAATTTGGCATGGTTCGTCGGGACTCCGACGCCATGGTCTTTGATACGATAATGTAACGCTTTGGCTTGTAGAAACGCGTTGCATATCATAGAGCCAGTTGCATCATCTAAGTCAGTTGTTTGGAGGATCGTCAAAGCTTAACAAATTGCACATTCTTCCTCCTCAAACGAGTCCGTCTGTTCCAGTGCATTCGTATCTGATTTTGACATCCTGTCAGGTGTCACATCGTGCCGGTTTTCCGAGACGCAATTCACCTCCCATCATGTACACCTACCATGTGCTCCCCTCAAGTGCTGTCCTACCTATTGCCGGAAACTTTGTTTCCTCCACATTGATAGTAGTGGCTCGAGGGGGGTTCTCTCCTTACAGTGCATTGTGGTACATCGAAGCATCGATGATGTTCCTCGTGTCCATGGCGGTCTTGTCCACGGTGCATGCAAGCCGAAAGTGGGTATCCGAGTTATACAGTGCCATTCTTTATGAAGAACATGCCCATGATGTCTCCCGATGGCGGAGAGCATGCACCAGAGAGGTTGCGGACCTCGCACAACATCCTGGTTCCCATCGGACAATAGCGACGAGGACTTCACAGATGATCCGTGCCTGACTCAGCAGACACCCACCGCCGAGAACGACTATGCACCGCCCTCTGCAGTCGACGGGGCCCCACGCCCGAAGGCTGAGGGTCCCCTCAAGATGTCCCGTGTAGGCAGGCGTGTGCTGCCTACCAAGGGCCTGCCCGTCGGTTCTGACGACGAGGCAAAGGCAGCCGACACCAAGGCGAAGGCTACGGCTGCCCGCATCTTGGACCCCACCCCACGTGCTACCCCGGAAAAGGGGAAGGCTGTTGTGGACTTCCCCGGTGGCTCAACATTCGAGAACATGGCCGCATGCAAAGCCGCAGTGGAAGAGTATGCGGTTCACAACCGCATGGCGCTGAGGTGGTTGAAAAGCGACCGCACTCGCTTTGTAGCGCGGTGCAAGCCGTTCGCGATGAAGAAATGCCCATGGATCATTCGTGCAGTGTACATCAAGAAGTCCGGAGCAGTGAACATCACGTCGTTCGTGGATGGCCATCTTTGTGACCCCGGCCTCGGCCGGGATAATCCCATCCACTCCATGAGGTGGGTTGCACGGCAGATTGAGAGCACCATCGTGAAGGACCCGTCGGTGAAGCCCAAGGCACTGCAAGCGATCGTGAAAAAAAGTGGCCAACACGAAGGTCCCCTACACCACCCTCTACCGTGTAAAGAAAGTTTGCTTGGAGAAGATGTACGGCAAGAAGGCGGACTCGTGGAGCATGTTCCCAGGTTACGTGGACGAGGTACGGCATCCTGCCCCGGTTTAGTCTACACGATTTTAAACAAGTCAGCTATGTGATACTTTAGGGATTGAACATGTGGAGTATGCTTTCTCATGCAGGTGCTGAGGGTTGACCCGCTGGCCATCGCCAAAGTCGAGTAGGACCGTGTCACGGGTGCTTTTGACAGAGTGTTCATCGCACCCCAGGCCTCCAGGAGAGGTTTTGAGTACAGCAAGCGGGTCCTTGTCATGGATGGCACACATCTAAAAAACGGCCACAAACAGGTACTTCTCATCATGTAATTTTTTGACGCAAATGACAACGCCATGCCCGCTGCCTACGCCTTGGTGTCCGGGGAAGATGAGCGCAAGTGGAGCTGGTTGTGTGAGTTGGTGGCAGCAGCGTATCCCACGGCAGAAAACATGGAACAACGGTCATATCTGACCGCGAGAAGGGACTGGGAAACGATGTGAAGGCAAGCTGCACGGGGCCACCCACACGTACTGCACGTGGCACCTTATGTGCAACGTGCAGTCCAAGTGTCAGGGCAGGTCGGGCACACAATTCTGGAACCTGGCGCACGTGACTACGCAGGCGGACTGGGACGCCTGCCTGGCAGAGATGCGCCGCATAGTGCCAAGGGCTGCGGATTACCTGCTAGATGGAAATGGTGAGCCCAGCATCCTGAAGGAGCGGTGGAGCAGGCTGTTCTGTCCGGTTGCTCGCGGTGGGCATACCACCAGCAATGCCATGGAGTCTCTCAATGGCAAGCTGGTGGAGCTAAGGACATTGTATCCCTACTTTTGATTCGTCAACCTACACGTCTTTGTCCAGCGTTTGTGGCACATTCGGCAAGGATGGCACACGATGCCGAGGGCATCGTTGCGCCGGCTTTCTACCTCAAGATGAAGAACAACTGCGACCATAGCAGAGAGTATTTGCTGGACCTGGATGTCGATGAGACAGGACCATGGCACAGTGACACAGCCACGCGTAGTAACGACACTTGTCGTGACGTCAACCTCACCACCAAGGATTGTTTGTGTGGACGATGGAAAGAGTATCGGGTGTCGTGCCCGCACGCGTGCAACCTAGTGCTGGATAACGCGATGAACCCCGTAGCGTACGTTGATTTCGGGTACCTGAACCTGAGCTACAAGCGGACCTACAACGCCCCGTTCCAATTGCCAAAGGTGCGGCAGGTAAAGCCGGCAGAGCCTTAGTGGAAGCAGCCAGGCCCAAGTTGCGGGCGCGGGCGGCCAGCCACCATGCGCTTGGACCGGTGTGCAAAGATGAAAAAATGGCGTATTTGCGCCCGCTGTGGAAAGAAGGGCCATGTCCGGCAGGCATGCCCTAACATTGAGGCCCCAAGCCCTGAGCACATGGCGGCCACACGCGTCTCCGAGCTAGACGCTGAACGTCGCATGCGGGCCTCCTATCGGACTAACGTGGATGCCATGGGATACTCAGGGGATGAGGCGGATGATCCACCCCTTGCCGATGAGGGGGTAGAGTAGGAGGAGGAGGAGGAGGAGGAGGAGGAGGAGAAGGAGGAGGAGGAGGACGAGGAGGAGGGCGAGGAGGAGGAGGAGGAGGAGGCGCATGAGGAGGGGGAGGACGAGGTGGGGAGGGAGGGGGAAGAGGAAGAGGAGGATGGGGGAGGGGGGATAGGAGGCCGTCGACCCTATCTCTGTGTCCATTGACGAGAAAGGGGTCGACCACCATGATGCCGAGGATCGTGAGGAGGCATGGATGGCCTTCCATGCCAAAGTGGACAGCATCAACCGCTCATTTGGCGTTTGGTGAGTCTTGGTGAGCTTGATTTCATTGCTAGTACTCTATTTGAACTCTGTCTTGAACTTCATTCATGATTTCTAACACTGTTTTCATTCCATGTGTGTGCTTTGTAGAGATTAACAACGTGCAGTACTTGAAAAGGAGGTGCATGCCAGGTCACATGTGGCCCGAGATTGCACTCATGCACTAGATTAGCTATCAGTTGTGGTGTTGTTGGGCTAGTACTTTTGATGAACTCCTCTGGACAAAGAGTTACAATTCCCAGTGCCTGGCCTCGTGTACTCCTCCCTCCCCATATTGCAGTGAGCCCACACTCCTTTTCCACTGGAATAATGCAAAACGAAAAACAGCAAATTGGACGTTTGCTTTGTTCTACTGTGCATCTGTTGTAGTATAATTTTGCAATGCATTTACCTGAAGCAGGTGAAGCGGTGTACGTATAGACTGTCTGTACGTTCATTTCATTCTCTTTGTAACAATTATTTCAAGGAACCAGAAACATGAGTTCATGTGACCAAGAATACTTGACTGTCATCTTCCTTGTGGGAGTTGGTGCATCATTGATGTGTCAGAGATTGTATTCCTATTTGTGGTCGCCAACAACAACAAGATATGTAGGCATGTGCCATTGTACAATGACACACAATGACGCATGATAACTAGATGCCTACACGAGTGAAACAGAGGTAGAGGAGAGTCATGGGGAAGATGTCTTCGACGAGGGAGGAGATTAAAACATCGACTCTGTTGATGCTGGTGAGGACATATTCTTTGATGCGATGGGATGTCAAGGACGGCAGGGATGTGGATACGACTTGTGCCACTGGCTCTGGCTGTGTAGTGTCCTGGATCCAAAGTGGTTAGATCCAGAGTGGATTGGGTAGTACTTCCTGCATTACTACTTGCATGCCCGAAATTGTCATTGAAAGCGTTCACCTATGCCCATTGCTACCATGCCCAAAGTATGCACATGAACAAGACTGTGGTGCCCATAGTGGTCCAAGAAATAAAACTAAAGTGCCCATACATGTCAATGTCATATTAGTTTTGTTCCCGGTAATGCGACAAACATAAACACAACATGTCCATTTTTTGCATAGAAATAATTCCCGGATACCCAGAGGTGTGCAATGAATACATCCCGGATGCCCATACATGTCACTGCAAGAATACTCGCATACCCTGAAATGACAATGCAATGAACCTCGGCAGCCCATAGATGTCACTGAGATAATACTCACATACCCATAATTGTCAATGAAACAAACCTCTGAAGCCCGTACTTGCCACTGACATATTACTCGCATGTCTTGAGTTGTGAACGTAATGAACCTCGGATGGCCATTTTTTTCACCGATATAATACTCGCATACCCATAAATGTCAGACAAATAAACCTCCGATGCCCATACTTGCAAGTTCAATAATACTCGCATACCCTGGATTGTCATTGCAATAAAAAACGGATCATCAACGAATGGCCGCTACGGACTCGTTGGCTCGGTCCACGTCCATGGCTCCCATGGCTCGGGACAGTTGGGCGGCCTGCTACTGAGCATGGGCACTCCCAAGTTCCAAGCCATGTGCTCCGGAGTCACAGGAGCTTGGGCCCATGGTGGTTCTTCATATCCCAACTCTTATTGGTGTGCTACATTGCGGTCCCACCGCTCCTTCAATGCGACCCATGCCCAATGTGCCACATGGGGGTCCGCTACGGGAGTACCCCATCCATTATGTGCCGGGCCATTTGGACGGATGTCGTTCTCCATTCCAGAGCACGTTTTATTCAAAGTTCGACACTAGGAGTACACTAAGTGCACAGTACTCTCGGGGAAGCACCTAAAATACACATTGTATTACCAGTTCATCGTGCGAACCGGTAGAAAAAGTGGTTCAGCTGATGAACCTGTTCACGCGAGCCTGAGTGTACGTAGGCACATGCCGCCGACATCGGGTGAAGGTGAGCACGGCGTCGGCAACTTACACCATGAACAACATGTCATTGGCGGTGGCCGCGTCCATTCGGCGAGAATTTGTTGGCGATAAAAATGCCCTGTACTGAGCGACGCGCAGACGTCGTGTACAACGCGACGATATCGGTCCACATGTATGGCTGCAGCTTGTGCAAAAGTACTGCCACCGAACGATAGCCAAAAAAACAAAGCGGAGGCTGCCAAGCCAGGCTGGCAACATGCGAGGTTTCTTTACGACATGAAAGTCCATCAAGACTGAATGATTCCATCAAACAGTGGGTATAATAGACATAAACTTCAGTTTTGACACGCACAATGAATACTATGGGCACCGCAGTCATTTGGATTTCGACTATGGATACCACATGCGTGTCGTTTTTGACTTTGGACACCGCCGTCGGTTTGCTTTCGACTACGGGCACCGCGGATCTATCGACCGAAACGATGGACTCCGGAGTATTTATGCCATTCTATGTTTTGTATGTCTTGGTCGTGTGTCAAAGGAACTAATGTCACTCGTGTGCTCGAGGAGAGGCTTCATATGGTCGATTGCGCCTGTCAGCAACAACTTTGTGTGTTTAATTGAGACAATGCTCGTGGGTCAATCGGTCTAACTTCTTGCTCACATATCTCTTACGGGATGCATGTGCAATCGTCCGTTCCGTACACACTATAGCAAATGGTATGTCAATATGTTATAACCGTACCCTTGCTAGTGATGTCTAGTCTCACTTCCCTTGCTATGTCCTGGCCATCCCCATTGTTTGCAATTCAGGATATACATTACATGGCGTGTGGGTGGAATCCTCTTCCGCATGCCCCCCTCCTTTGCGACATTCTGCTAAATGAGCGATAGGCTCAACGCGGTACTGTTGTATGGCCTGCTGCCATATGGAGTCGCATCATATTTGTATGGCTTGGTGATGACCTCCATGTCGGTAAGTTGTGCAGTCAAAACTACATCTTTGTCTTTCTTAGCACACCTGTCTTACCAAACGCCTGTTACTTATGGAATCCCTATTTTCTGGTATCATCAAGTCTCATAGGGGACTCTTCATCGAGTCTAAATCTAAATGTGACATTGACTGTCTTCTATATGTTGACACCCTTGTCATTTCCTCTTGTCTAAGAGAGGGGATGTTCTCTCCCCTCGTCGTTTGCATTACCTCCGCTGTTCAAGGCAATGGTGTCTCGTCTATTAACGATGACATCACGTCCACCATTTCACCATCCATATTTCCCATCGATCTCCCATCGCTGACTCTCTCCTCCCAAACCGCCTCTTTGTCCTGCCTCTACATCTGTCGATCAATATCTAGTTCCCTCCTTGTCATGCCCTGCTTTCCATGTTCATTGGCATGGTTCTGTTTCCTCGCTCGAGTCTTGACTCGTTGCCTTTTTGCCTCTTGTGCTAGCTGTTGCTGTCCAATCACCAAACCTCCTGATCATGGCTTGCCATCCTCCAAGCCATACACTCGTGGAGGCCGACTGGGAGCCCTCCCTTTGTAGTGGAATTGAAGTTGACGATTGAGTGTTGTGTGCTTAGGATATCGCAACCATCGCACCATGTGGTCTTAGCATTAGAGTCATGCACCTTGGCACACTCCTTGATACTTATGTAGTTGGCTATGTTGCGTTGTTTTTTGCTAGTTGCCTTTCTCCCATGGCACATGGGCTTGCACTAGTCACAATGCTCGTGTGGCCACTGACTATGCCCACTAGGAAACCTATACAAAGATGAGCCTTGGTTACTTTCATGAGCATGGGGTCTCCAAATCAATGGACTTACCACATGGTCGCAGCGTCGCTTGTACGTGTTGGGTCTCTCGACACATGCTGAAGCCAGATTGTAGTTTTGACCGTTGCAAAGCTTGATGAAATGCCAAAGGGGTTCTCCCATGTCCTGAGTGTGTGATCTGACGAGACGTTTGTCCCTCCCGGGTGCTGCACCATTGCTTCCGCTCTGCTCATCCTAGTGGTACATCGTGATTGGGAGCTCGAGAAGACGGGTGTGAACGATGCATCTGTACATGGCACCTCGGATGAGGGGACATATGCGGCACAACCACTTGGCCTCGCCGCTCACACCAACAAGGTCTGATTGCTTTGAAATACATTGTAAGTACCAAAGCAGCCTTCTCACTGTCAAAACGTGGAAATCACTACCACCTTTTGTACAGAGATCTATTGCCATAAATTGGTCGATCTTGCATTGTTCCCCAGTCGTGTGTCCTCCCCTCTTGTTTCCGTCATTGTGAACATCGGTAACCTTGTCATCACCTCTCCAAGTTCTTTAGCAGTTTAGCCTGTGAAACCCATTGTGTAGTCAATCCACAAGACAAAGACATTGGTCCCGCCCAAGTGTGATTGGCATGGAACTCGAGTGAGACCACCTCAAAGGTACATTACATCATTGTACGTGCAACGTGCAGCCTACACACATAGTCTTAATGAGTGGTCTACTCCACTATGTTGGTTTTCGCGCATCTCTAATTGTACTCTGTTATGTCCTCCCAGCTTGTGTACATCGGCGTGTAGATGACTGACGGCGAGACTCGACGCTATTGGAGTGTCACTCGGTGGAGCCGACGTGCGCTGAGGCCCACACACCGTTCGTTGGAGCCTCCTCCCTCCGGCGATGCGCTCACCTCCATCGGCAGGCCTCCTAGGCAGTCACTGCCACTGTAGATGTTGTTTCCATGCACCCAAATCTGTTTCTGGTTGTGGCATTGCGTCTGCAGCGTCATGCTGTGCCTAGGGTCCATGTCTTCTGCTGTGTGGCCTTGTTTGGTGTCACTTACTATCGTAGGCACTACCCGGGTTCGGGCAGCCATAACTCTTTGCTACTATTTTTCTAGCTGATTCTGACCGCATGACTGTGTTCGCAACGTCAGTGATATGGTATGGTCCAGTTCTTAGGCAAAACGGACGACACCCGGGTTTTGGGCTGTCGGGCGTCTGGCAGGGCTCACCGAGAAAACCCTGCCTGCCAGAAAATAGGTCCAGGACTATTTTCTAATTGGCTAGTAAGATGAGTAACAAGTTCTACACTAGTGGGGGGGAGCTAGAACTTGGAGGGGTCTCCAATTTTTGCTCATTCTTCATTCCTAATCAGTCACTTTCAGTTTTCAACTGCTTTCTGGCGCTAATACTGCACTCGCGTTTCTGAGTAACAAATCTAGAGCTTCCAGACTTAGACTCTAGAGCAACAGACTGAGGGGGCAGCTGACTTAAGCAACAAGCGTGGAAGCCCGCACGCTGCATCAACAACGTTGTTGCCCGAACCTGCTGCTTAGGTTTTCTAGCTTGGTATCAGAGCCAGAGCGTAGCAGCAGTAGCAGAAGATTGGCGTACAGGTGCTAGACAACGCCGGCGGACCCCCATACGCGCCAGTGCAGGGGAAATTCTACCGGATTTTTTCCGGCAGCATTGATCCGCCTGGTGGCGGCGTCAGATTTTTTCCCACGGCCACTTGGCCTGGGGAAATGCTATCGATGTTTTTGAGCAGCACTGACCCCCACGCGTGACACGAGGAGGTGAGCGGCAGGCTGCGTCCGACACCTGCGGGCAGCAACACACACTGCAACGTCACCTAGGTGTAGTGACTGGCACCAGCACGCCGCAGTAGCAACCTATAGCAGCGGCAGCTGTAGGCAACGGCAGCGAGCAATGGCAGCAGCAACCACGAGCAGCTGTGTGCAGCAGCAGCAGGTAGAAGCATTAGCTCTCACCAGCCTGCAGTAACAGCAGCCCGTAGCAGCAGCTCCTAGCAGTAGCAACAACAGCAGAAGCGCGTAGCAATAGCTCGTAGCAGCAGCTTGCAGTAGTAGCGCGTAGTAGCAGCCCGTAGCAGCAATGAGCCACACCCGTAGCATGCAACAGCTACAACAGCGTGCAGTAGCAGCAGCGGGCTGCAGCAGCCACAGCAATGAGCCGTAGCAGCAGCCAGCAGTAGCAGCGAGCAGTTGCTGGCAGCAGCCAGTAGTGGCTACTGCTGCCCACAGCCGCAACGAGCGAGCAGTGAGCAGCAGCCCGATGCTACCTGCGAGCAGCAGCTCGCTGCTGCCAGCGAGCAGCAGCCCGCTGCTCACAGCAGACAGTGACATACGAAAAAGGAAAAACTAAAACGAGAAGCAAAAAAAACTCCCCCACCCCATTCTTTTCTCTGACGCGGCTGTAGTGGCCACAGCAGCCGCAGCAGTAGCACCTGTTGCTGTAACTGTAGTCGCAACAACAAAAGTAGCAGCAGCAGCCACAACTTCAGCAACAACAACAGCAGCTGCAAACAACAGCAGCAGTAGCAACACCTACATCAGCAACAGTAGGAGCCGCAGCGGTAGCAGTACCAATAGCTGTAGTAGCAACAATAACAGCAGCAACAGCACTTGCTAAGGTGGCTGCTACAGCAGCAGCCACAGTAGCAGCAGTAACAGTGGCCCCAACAACCGCCGCTGTTAATGTCAACATCCTGCTGCTGACGTCATTACGGACGTCACTAGTGATGTCATCAAGAAAAAAAGAAAAAAAAGGAAAAAAGCGGGAGAAAGGGAAGGGGGAAGACAAGCAAAGGGTGCGTAGAACTCCCACTACCCCAAGCCACTGCTGATATTTGCAACACAAACAGGAAAGGAGAAAAAAGCCAAGGGGCACCAAACCATGGCTGGTAGCCCCAATGGGGAGGGGTCCTCCTCTGGTGGGGGGATTCCCAGCCCCCCACCAGAGCTGCTGCTGCTGCTGCTAGTGCTGTTGCTACTGCTATTGCTACTGCTGCTACTGTTGCTACTGCTACTACAGCACCAATAGTAGTACCAGTAGCAATAGCATCAGCAGCAGCACTAGCAGCAGCTGCTGCTGCAGCTCCAGCCGCAGTAGTAGCAGCNAAAAAAGCCAAGGGGCACCAAACCATGGCTGGTAGCCCCAATGGGGAGGGGTCCTCCTCTGGTGGGGGGATTCCCAGCCCCCCACCAGAGCTGCTGCTGCTGCTGCTAGTGCTGTTGCTACTGCTATTGCTACTGCTGCTACTGTTGCTACTGCTACTACAGCACCAATAGTAGTACCAGTAGCAATAGCATCAGCAGCAGCACTAGCAGCAGCTGCTGCTGCAGCTCCAGCCGCAGTAGTAGCAGCAGGAGCAACAACAGCAGCCCACTAGTGTCCTTGGCGGCAACCCTGACCCCCTCGCTGCTCTTCAGCAACAGCTCGCAGCCTTGACGTAGCAACTTGCAGCGCTATAGCCGTTAGCCTCCCAGACTGCCACTAGTGCGCCGCCATCGTTCATCCCTCAAGGGCACACCAACCGAGCTGTGTCTGCTACCACGCACTACCTGGCACATGAGTAGATTTAGCGCCAGCGGCAGACAGTGACCTCCATCCTTGGCCCCACTCTGGGCGCCGGCCGTAGGCAAAAGGACTTGGAGACGCCGCTGCCGCCGCTTCAGGCCGGCAAGCAATTCCGGTGCTGGGAGCTCAGCTTCCGGATCTGGGCACAAGGTGAGGACCTGTGGGCATACTACACCCTCCCTTATGACGTCACCCAGGCCAACCAGCTGTATGACGGTGGTCGCGCCGTTCATGCCCTCGTCCCAGTCACCCCTCCAGCTTCACGCCTGGCCCTAGAGCCTTTCCTCGGCAACTGTACTAGTGGCGCCATCCCAGACTTTGCAACCGCATGGCACGTCCTCACCTGGCCCCATTGCTTGTCCAGCGATGCCCAGACCAGCCATCTGCTCCGGGAGTTCAACTCCCTGCACATGGGGGAGACCAAAACGGTCACTGCCTACTGGCAGCAGGCAGAGGACATCCTTCATCGTCTCGGCAAATCTGCCCCACCTTCTTTGACCACGCTCCTCACCACCAAGCGTGGCACCACCAGCGCGTACGCGGACGTCTTTGTGCACTACCCCCAGGACGTCCTCTCCACCATGGTGGCCTAGGGCACCCTCATGCCCTAGGCATACGAGCTCTTCCTCCACATTGAGGAAGCTCGTCTGGAGTCCGAGGTCCATCGCACGACGGCTCTTGCATCCCTTGCCGTCGCCTCCCTTGTTGTCGCCTCCGTGGCCATCGCTTCCCCTGCCGCAGCTACCTCCTCGTCTTTGGGGAAGAAGAAGAAGAACCGGAACAAGAAAGGCAAGGGTCTAATGAAGGAACAGCAGCAGCAGACGTTGGCCGAGTCCAACAGTGGTAGCTCGGTCTGCCACAACTGTGGCCAGCCTGGGCATGGGTGGTACATGTGCCCTCTCTTGACGGACGAGGCATGCATCATCGCCACCATGCATCGCCAGCGGGAGCGCCGTCTCACCTTTGCCGCCGTCGCTGTCGCTAGCCCTGACACCTCGACCTCGTCCAGCAGCTCCGCCACTCCGACAACTCCGCCAATATCGTAGACACCCTCGTCCGTGTCTATCCCGTCGCGTGGGGGAGTGAGTCTGTCCTTCGTCCTGCCGCTTCCAGGTGACACAGCCCCAGTCACGTCCGTTGGTCCCTCTGAGCCGGTAGCCCCACTCGTGTCCACTGGTCTCTCTGAGCCGGCAGCCCTAGTCATGTCCACTGGTCCCTCTGAGCCGGCAGCCCCTGTGGTGTCCACTAGTCCCTCTGAGCCGGCAATCCCAGTCGCATCTGCTGGTCCCTCCGGGCCCACGGCCTCAGTCGTGTCTGCTGGTCTCTCCGAGCCGGCAGCCCCAGACGCTTCTTCTGGTCCCTCCGGGCCGGCAGACCCAGAGGTGTCCGCAAGTCCCTCCGGGCCATCAGCCCCAGTCGCGTCTGCTGGTCCATCTGGGCCGGCGGCCCCTGTCGCTTCCTACGTTCCCTCAGGGCCAGCAGCCCCACTCGCGTTCGCTGGTCCCTCCGGACCGGCAGCTCCAGTTGTGTCCGCTGGCCCTGACGGGCCAGCAGCTCCAGTCACGTCCGCTGGCACATCCGCGCCAGCTGCCCCAGTTGCATCCGCGGGCCCATCCGGACCAGCAACCCCATCTGCCTCCATTGGCCCATCAGACTCAGTGCCATCTCCTGCCCTGCCATGTTACACACGTGGCCCAGGCGGCAGCCTCCGACCCAGACCGTCGATGAGCGCGCAGATTGTCGCACCATGCTCCGTACCGCCTCGACCCCCCGTGGCTCCACGTGTCTCCTCCACTCCCACGGTCATGAGTGGGGACCCTGGCACCAAGGCCCTTGGCTTGACAACCTCGGCCATCATTGCAGACCTTCACCCGGGCTCCGCGCTGGGCTACGCCATGCTTTATCACGAGCATCGGCACGCTGTCGTGGCTGCACTTGCGCGCATTCCACATGGGGCTCGAGGTGCACACGCTCTCTCAGTCCGTTCCACAACACGCCCGGAGGACCCAGCCACCCTACGCGAGGCCGGAGCCTCTCTTAAGGCTGCACACTGGGATGCTACCTGCGCTGATGAGCTTGCTCCTATCCGACAGCACCATGTGTACGACCTCGTTGACCTTCCTCCAAGTCGGAAGGCCATCGGTGCCAAGTGGGTCTTTCGGCGCAAGTGGAAGTCCGACGGGTCCTTGGACAAGTACAAGGCCCGCCTTATAGCCAAGGGGTTTGCCCAGATTCATGGGGTCGCCTACGACCAGATCTTTGTCCCAGTTGGCTGGTTCTCCACTAGCCGGGCGCTCTTCAGCCTGGTCGCCCAGCATGGGTTGGAGCTGCCTGAGATGGATGTGAGCAACGCATTTCTCCATGGCTCACTGGAGGGCAAGGAAATCTACATGGTGCAACTCAGCCTCGTTGGCACACCTGTGTCCTGGCGCAGTGGCAAGCAGTGCTGCGTGCAATGCACCCCTGCCTGCCACTGCATTGCAACTCAGCCTCGGTGGCACACCTGTGTCCTGGCGCAGTGGCAAGCAGGGGTGCATTGCACGCAGCACTGCTGAGGCTGAGTACGTAGCTCTTGGCTCAAGCGCATGTGAGAGTGTGTGGCTACGTCGTTTGTTGTCCGAGTTGCGTCAGCCTGTCGCATCTATCACGTTGCATTGTGACGATGAGAGTGCCATGGCCATCGCCGACAATGATGGTGTGTATCATACACGCACAAAGCACATCAAAGTTGAGTATCACTATGTGCGTTCATTGTTGCATGACGGTAGCATCGGCAATGTGTGGGTTGAGACAGTACGACAATTGGCTGACTTCTTCACCAAGGCAGTGAAGCGTGACTCGTTCAAGAAGGCTCTGAGTTCGGTCGGCGTGCGTCCGTGAGTGGCTCTCTTTGTCCTTGCTTGCATCTCTGCGTGGTTTGGGGGAGTTTGGTCTTTGACTGTGTCTCTGTCCGCACATGTGCACTGCGCCTGTGAGTCATGGGGGAGTGCTGGTTTTCGCGCATCTCTCATTTAACTCTATTGTGTCCTCCCGGCTTGTGTACATCGGCGTGTAGATGACTGACGGTGAGACTCGACGCTGCTGGAGTGTCGCTCGGTGGAGCCGACGCGCGCTGAGGCCCACGCACCGTTTGCTGGAGCCTCCTCCCTCTGGCGATGTGCTCAGCTCCATTGGCAAGATTCCTCGGCGGTCGGGCCGCCGGCGATCATTGCCACTGCAGATACTGTTTAGGCAAAACGGACGACGCCCAGGTTTTGGGCTGTCGGGCGTCTGGCAAGGCTCACCGAGAAAACCCTGCCTGCATGAAAATAGGTATAGGACTATTTTCTGATTGGCTGGTTAGCTGAGTAACAAGTTCTACACTAGTGGGGGGGAGCTAGAACTTGGAGGGGTCTCCCATTGTTGCTCGTTCTTCATTCCTAATCAGTCATTTTCAATTTTCAGCTGCTTTCTGGTGCTTACTCTGGCGCGCGTGTTTTTTAGTGACAAACCCAGAGCTTCTAGACTTAGACTCTAGAGCAGTAGACTGAGGGGGCAGCTGACTTAAGCAACGAGCGTGGCAGCCCGCACGATGCATCAATAACGCTGCTGCCCCAACCTGCTACCTAGGTTTTCTAGCTCACTTCTGGGTACCATGCCATGTGCCTCCGCGCACATGGTCCAAGCTCACCAACGACAAAAAAAAACACAATTGGTGTGGCCAAACTTGGGGGGCAGTTGGTTTCAATTACTATCGTCAAGACACTGGTCCTTGAAGTATCTTGCTATGAGGATGCATGCAGGCGTTTCGTTGGCTGCTAGCTGAGTCCAATTACTACGATGTCCACGCCAACGTTGTCGTAGGGCCACACCTCGTATTGTGTGATGCATGATTCATCCGACGCGTGGTTGGCGGTAGTACTGTGCTCAACCTTTATAGCCGTCAGCGAACACATCAATAGCGACTGAGTGCATGACATTGATTCTCGTATACGGTATTGGTAGACCTTCTTGGCCAGGCACAATGATGTGTTTCCGAAGGGTGGCCAATGTGTATGTATTGCGAGGAGCACATGAGAAGGCGAGTGCTTTGCTTTTGGACCATGTACGTGCAAATGTGTTTGTTGTGTCATCTACTACAACACGTGCGCTTGCCCATTCGCTATGTCACCCTCCATTGCTACAGCCAAAGCACCGAATCCCATGTCAAAGACCGTGACAAGCACCACTCATGTGCGAGCGTGTAACTGTTGCGCACCACTTTGTGAATGCATTGTTGACGTTGTCGTGATATTTTTTTGGATAGGCACACGTTATCGGCGGTGTGTGTTTTCTGATAAAAGATACTAGCTCTAGCGCTTACAAGTTTGCCATTCATGCAATCTGTTAGGCACACACACACCTATAAGATGCTGTGCTAGAAAAGTAAGCAGCAGCTGGGGTAATGCTAGGAAGACACAAAGCAAGTGACGGTATTAACGTGGAAGTTAAAAGAAAGTGAACGAGGAAAGACACACACGATGGGTAACAAGCAACAAAGTGGTAGCCGTCGGGTGGAGGGGGAGCGAGCGAGCGAGCAGCGAGCTCGATCTCGCACGCTCTCTCCCAAGTTCACTGAACTGAACTAAACTACCCATTAAAAGTTGCAACCTGTCAACTAGGTCACTGGAGGGAAGACATGCCAAAGAACAGGCAAGAGTGTGAACCCGACGCAAATGTGTGTGCACAAATGCACGCCAGCCAGAGACCCGTGAGATTTGATGCCCGGCTGATGCCCGGCTGTGAGACTCGCTGTGAAGTCATGCCACCACGGCGTAGCAGCCAGCAGGGGTTGCCTCTCTCCAGTTAGTCAACTGCGTCAGTGAGGTGAGNAGCAGCGAGCTCGATCTCGCACGCTCTCTCCCAAGTTCACTGAACTGAACTAAACTACCCACTAAAAGTTGCAACCTGTCAACTAGGTCACTGGAGGGAAGACATGCCAAAGAACAGGCAAGAGTGTGAACCCGACGCAAATGTGTGTGCACAAATGCACGCCAGCCAGAGACCCGTGAGATTTGATGCCCGGCTGATGCCCGGCTGTGAGACTCGCTGTGAAGTCATGCCACCACGGCGTAGCAGCCAGCAGGGGTTGCCTCTCTCCAGTTAGTCAACTGCGTCAGTGAGGTGAGTGTGCAACGAGGCCAGAGGTCACCGTGTGGTATTGACACAAACCCAACACTCCCCCATGACCCACGGCCGATTTGCACAATGGCACAACAGGCACTACACCGACGTCACGAGAAGTGACAAAACATAAGACTGTACACAGGCACTGGCACAACAGATAAACCAGGAGGATCACGAGGACACAATAGACCAACAGCGTGAATTGTTGCTTTGAAGACATTGCTGCTAAGTGCCTTTGTGAGGAAGTCTGCACGTTGCTGTCGAGTGTCGACCCACACAATCTGAACATCCCCTGCAGCCACACGCTCACGCACAAAATTATGTTCCACATCGATATGCTTTGTGCGAGTGTGATGCATGCCATCATGCTCGGCAATAGCCTTTGTGCTTTGGTTGTTGCAATGCAAGGTGATGCAGCGAATGGGAACATGCAATTGCTGCAACAAACGACACAACCAGAGACTTTCACAGGTTCCAGCACCAAGGGCAACATACTCTGCCTCACTGGAGCTGCGTGCAATACAACCTTACTTGCCACTCTTCCAGGAGATCACAGTCCCACCAACAAGGAAGACATAGCCAGTGCGACTGTGTGCATCCATGTCATGCGCCCAATCACTGCCAGTGTACCCATGAACGACCACTGACGGCTGTGCCCGGTAACATAGACCAACTCGGGCAGTTGAGAGCGCATACCGCACAACAAGTAGTGGGGCTTCCATGTGTCGTACACGTGGCGACTGTGAGAACTGCGCAAGGAAGTTGACACCAAAGGCTACGTCTGCTCGGGTGGTGCTGGCAAGGTACATGAGAGACCCTATGACTCGAAGGTAGTCGGGCACGTCCACTGTCTCCCCCAGTTTTGACATGTCCAGAGTTTTCAACAACCTTTGCCCGGCGGGCGTCATCGGTGTTGAGGCATTGGGGACAGACTCAAGCAGGGAGGCAAAGTGCTCCCCCAGGCTCCTGACGTACGCGGCTTTGTGGACGTGTAGAACGCGATGAGCACGGTCACGCTCAAGCTCCATGCCAAGAAACACGCGAGCTAGACCCAGGTCTTTTTTCTTGTACATGGTCTGCAGCAAGGACTTCACAGTTGACACAGCTTTGTGACTCGGGGATGCAATAAGCAGGTCATCGATGTACACGAGGATGGCAGCAAAGGGCGCCGACCGTGGAGTGACAAAGAGGGAGGGATCCACCGTGCTCCGGCGATATCCCCCCTTCTCCAGGGTGGAGGTGATCTCCTGGTTCCAGCACCGTGGTGACTGCTTGAGGCCATAGAGGGCCTTTTGTAGTCTCCAAACTCAATTGGTGCTGTCAGAGAACCCTGGAGGTTGCACCATGTAAATCTCCTCATCCAACCAACCGTGCAGAAAGGCATTGTTTACATCCATTTGCTTGAGCTCCCAGTCGTGGTGTGCGACAAGGCTCAGGAGGGCTCGAGCTGTGGTGTAGCGTCCGACGGGAGTAAAAGTCTCATCAAAGTCAACGCCGGGGACTTGAGAAAACCCCTTTGCTATAAGTCAGGCCTTGTACTTGTCGAGCTCGCCGTTAGGCTTGTAATTACGAGGGAAGACCCAGTGGGCATCGATCGCCTTGCAGCCTGGTGAGAGATCGACCAGCTCGTATACGGCGTGGTCATCCAGGACTCTCATCTCGTCCCGCATGGCAGCCTCCCACTACTGGGAGTCGGGTGCTACCCGTGCCTGGCGAACAGTGGTCGGGTCATGCGATGGCGGTGGGGCGACAACCGTTGCATTGCACTTGGCAATGCTCCCAAGGATGGCGGCCTCGAGCGCAAGCTTGTGCTCGGTTGTGAGCAGTGTGTACCCAAGGACAGAGTTGGGATGCACAACTCCTGTGGCTAGGCCCAGGGCGTCCATACCAGTAAGCAGCACTGGGAACTGTCCAGACGAGGTTTGCGAAGGTTGAACAGAGGACGCTGCAGCACCAGAGGAGCAAGAGGGAAGCGCACGTAGGTGGCTGCCACAAACAAAAGGTTCGATGGAGGTAGGGCGTGGAGGAGCACTGACTAGACTGGGCACGACTGGAGTGAGTGGACTGGATGGGGACGCAGCGGAATGTACGGGAGACATGGACTCAGCAGATGGGGACTCAGATGAGGACACCACAGGGGATGACGGAGCTCCAAGCGAGCTAGACGACACAGACGGGGAGGCATCAGAGGATGGTGGAGTCATAGTGCCGGCCGTTGGAGAACGCTCCGAGGGTGAAGGTTGCTGAGACGAGACAGCAACAGAGACAGTAGAGGCAGACAAGACTGCCGGGCCGACCTCCCCCCGCAACCGAGAGAGCAGAAGCAGGGAGGCACTGGACAAGTGACGATCGAGGTCACGGAGAAACACGGACTCGAGGAACAAGGCATCACGAGACTCAACGACGCGCTGGCGTTATGAGTCCCAGAAGCGCCAGGCTTTCAACTGGGAGGAAACGCCCAAGAAGGGGCAGAGACGTCCATGCAGGGAGAGTTTCCCATCGCGGAGATCCTCTGGGAGCCAGAAAGACACATTGCTACCCCAGACGCGAGCCAGGCGGAGGTCAGCACGAGAGCCGTACCAGCGCTCAAAGGGTGTAACGGTGCAGGGAAGAGGACCGTGAGGGACACGATTCCACACCCAGGTCATGTAGCTCATGGCCTCAAAGGCAAAAAGA
>SZWC01000981.1:131076-142385 GCA_023375785.1 Penium margaritaceum
TCTGGGAGCCAGACAGACGCAATGCTACCCCAGACGCGAGCCAGGCGGAGGTCAGCACGAGAGCCGTACCAGCGCTCAAAGGGCGTAACGGTGCGGGGAAGAGGACCGTGAGGGACGCGATTCCACACCCAGGTCATATAGCTCATGGCCTCAAAGGCAAAGAGAGGGGAGAGCCCAGAGTCAGACAGAAGCGTGCGGACTCCATCGGCAAGGATCCGATTCCAACGCTCAGAAACTCCGTTTTGCTGAGGTGTGTAAGGAGCTGAAGTCTCCAGACACACCCCTTGGGACTCAAGAAATCGAGCGGTGGGCCCAAGGAACTCACCGCCACGATCACTGAAAAAGATAAGCAGTGAACGCTGACACACACGTTCAGCCTGAACGAGCCACAACGCGAGGACAACATCACTCTTCTGACGAAGAGTGAAGATCCAACGAAAATGGGAAAAATCGTTAGTAAGGCACAAGACGTAACGCCTGACCCCCCAAGAAAGTCATGGGGAAGAGGCCCCGTGATTTCGGCATGAACAAGATCGAGAGGGTGAGCAGACTGGGAGTCTGAAGAGGCAAAGGGTGAACGATGTATCTTGCCTTGGGCACAGTCCAGGCAGTCAGAAGGGCATGGCACGGGGAAGGTGGAAGGGGACAAGCCAACAGCGGGTTGAAGGCAAAGCATGCTGTTCATAGCATCAGTGTGCACATGGCCAAGACAACAATGCAAGAGCTGGATATCAGCTGGAGAAAGGGAAGGCGCGACGTGAGCAAGGGCCAAGCCAACAGCGGGTGCAGAGGGGGCATGAAGGGGAACACGATACAGCTTGGCACACTTAACCTCCCGCAAGATGACGCGACCAGAAGAGCGAAGATGGATAGTGCCCACGCCCTGACTAGCGGAGAAATCCATGCCCTGATCGTCGAGGGACGTCACTGACAGCAGGCTGAGTTCCAACAAAGGCACGAACAGAACGTCAGGCAAAAATAGCACGCCACCGTGGCCGACAAAACGGACAACACCAACGCCTTGGACGTGAAGGAGCTGGCCGGAACCAGTGCGCACAAAGCGAACAGAGCCGACAGGACCCAGGGAGACAAAAGCGGACGGAACACAGGTCATGTGATGGGTGGCTCCGGAGTCGAGGACCCAGAAGCCACCAGAGACACGAACATTGGGAAGGACGCCACAGGTGGCAACAATGCCGACGGAGGGCGGGGATGAGTCACAGGGAGCAGGACAACGAGGGAGAACGACAGACTGCCAGTGCTCGACCCAAGGAATAGACAAGGATGGCAACCCAAGAACGTGACCGGGGGGGTCCCCACGAAGGACGGTGTCAGTCTGACAGGCAAAACCTCTGGCCAACAAAGATACACTCTCACCTCCCTGATCACGAAGGTGAAGACGCTGGAGGAGAGATTGCTCCAGTTGTCGCTCGATGCCGACGGAGGCTGCAGACAATGGAGCAGGCGCATTATAGGGAGAGGCGAACCACAAAGGAGGGACGTAGGCCGAGGAAGGTGGGCCTGCAAAAGCGGGCACTCCATACGGCGGCTACCTGCCCCAAGGGTAGAGGACAGGCGGATGGACGCCGGCGACACTAGCGGTGGAGTAGGCCTGAGCTGGGGAGGGACTAGCAGACAAAGTAGAGATGGAGCTGGAGTTGGAGCTGGAGCTGACGCTGGGAGAAGAAGAGGAGGGCCCGCTGGTGCGCGCCCAATGAGCACGCATGGCGCGTGCGAGGCGGACGTCGTCAGGGGGTGTAGGGCACTTGCAAGAGGAGTGCTCAGAGGAGCCACAGTTACAGCACACCACCTCACCAGGAACACGAGACGACGCTACAGATTTACCCTTCCCTTTGCCTTGCCCACGACCGTGTCAACGTCCATGACCCTGGGAGGCAAGGGCCATGGCCGTAGAGGTAGAAGAGGAAGAAGAAGAGGATGGAGACGAGGCCGATGGAGAAGCGGAGGGAGAAGTGGAGGTGGCAATGGAGACGGCGGCCACCCCTGCGACTGCAGTACGATGAAGGCACTTGTTTTGGAGGCTCGTCCACCACGCTGCAAGCCTATCACCGACAAAGTCCCAGAGGGCACTTACTCCTGGAGGGGAATCGGGTGCAACAGGCTGGGAGGCAAGGAGCTGCAACTCGTCTGCTTTGACATCACGGAGAAGGTCGGACAGCTCGGGGATTAACCCGTTGACCATGGTGTGCACAACTGACAGCTGACCTGGTGCGGCCTTATCAAGCTCGCGAAGCAGCTTGAGCACGCGTGCCCAATAGGCGTCGGCCGACTCGTCCGCTCGCATTAAGAGCGTGTTGAACTGAACGGTGAGAGCACTTTGTGCCGCCTGACCTGTGACTGTCGTGCGCCGACGAAGCATGGTGTACACACCGACTGGGTCAGCAAGACGCTGAACAGCNTGGAGGGGAATCGGGTGGAACAGGCTGGGAGGCAAGACGCTGCAGCTCGTCTGCTTTGACATCACGGAGAAGGTCGGACAGCTCGGGGATTAACCCGTTGACCATGGTGTGCACAACTGACAGCTGACCTGGTGCGGCCTTATCAAGCTCGCGAAGCAGCTTGAGCACGCGTGCCCAATAGGCGTCGGCCGACTCGTCCGCTCGCATTAAGAGCGTGTTGAACTGAACGGTGAGAGCACTTTGTGCCGCCTGACCTGTGACTGTCGTGCGCCGACGAAGCATGGTGTACACACCGACTGGGTCAGCAAGACGCTGAACAGCAGGGTTAGCATTGTAGGTGCCAACCACGTCGACGAGTGTCTCAGGGGCAGTAGCAATAAGGGCGCGGACAGCGCGAGCAGACTCGTCAGCGACAGGGGTGAAGGAAGGTGTGGCAAGGAAGTAGTATTCCCAAAGACGTTCTCCCTAAGCCCATGCACTAAACCAGGTCTCCTAGGAAGAGAAAGCAAGTCCAGTAGAAAAGACAGGAGGCTGGGAGAAGAAGTCATTCTGGCGGGAGACTACGACAGGAGGGACAGCAGATGGGGTAACAACAGGGTTAGAGACAGTAGAGTTAGCACCAGGTGGGGTGGAAGAGACACCGGCACCGGCGCCAGCAGAGGAGCCAGCGGGCAGGACAGAGGCAGCAGGCAACCGCTTGAGCACAAGCGCAGCCACCTCATCTGCGAAGGCAGCGCGATTGTCATTCACGACTTTGAGACGCTCTTCAGCATCACGCTGAGCGTCGCGAGCGAGGGCCAGTTGACGCTGAAGGTCTACTATGACCGACTCGTCGTCACCAGGCATGGTGATGACAAATGGGCCCTGTCTAGAAAATTTTGGCAGAGTTTCCCCCGCCCCAGTGGGCGTGGGAAAACTGGGAATGCCTTAGGCACGATGAATATGTGCTACAAGAAAGCCCGACCCAAATCACACAAACAAGCCACTGCAAAGAAAAGAGACAGAGGGCAGGAGAAGGGAGATGCAGACCAGGAGACCTCACGAGGCGTGTGAGGGGCTGCGCAAAAGATCAAGAACAGGCAGGATAATAGAAGCAGTTGTAGCGGAGAGCACAGAGATGCAAGATGCAACCGGCCCAATCAGTGCCAGGCAGCCTGTAGTGAAGGCAGCGCCAACGGTAGGAAGGATCGCCGCTGCAACGACGGCCGCTGTGATGAGTGTGGTGATGTCAGAGGGTGCAGATGCAGATGCTACAACAGCGACGGCTGTGGAGGTGCGAATGGCCGTAGCTGCAACAGATACGGCAGAAGCTGTAGAAGCTGTTGCAGAGGCCACAGCTGATGCAGTTGCCGCTAGCTGTGTCCCAATGTCAGCAGCTGCCGCAGCCAACGGTCCAGCTACAACGGCCGCCTCAGTGTAGGGCTCAGCGGCGCGGCCAGCTGACTTTGATGCAGGGGCACGTGCTGCTCTAGCTACGGCGGCAAAGGTGGCAGCAGCCGCAGCTGCCGCGTCTATCATGGCGGATGCGGTACGTGTGAAGGTGCAAGCGAGCTCTAGCGCGTCTTGACGCCAAGTTGAGTGCAGCGACGCAGCAGCGGTGTCGTGCGGCTGCTCAATCCCCCCAGAGGCACCAGGGGAGGGAGGGCTTACCGAGCGTTGTCACGTAGCCGGCGGCGAAGGCGGGAGCTGATGCTCGACCCCCCCAAGAGAACGGGAAAGGGGTGAGCTTACCGGTATGGAGGGTTGCACTGGTTGCGATGGTAATGTTGCCTCCACGGAGGCGGCGTCACGGTGGATGTGGCATTGCCGTGCCGAGCTCTCCACTGAGTCGCCACCGAGATTCTCCCAGTGCGCCAGCGTGACGGCGACCACCACTAGACGGTGGTGCGGAGACTGCTACAAGGTTGCAGTGCCGATCCTCTACAATGCCGCTTGCTGCTCTAGTCACGTTGGTTATGCAGCTGCTGTGGTGCAGGTATTTGTTGTAGCTGCTGCTGCTGTGCTGCTGCTGAGCTGCTGCTGAGCTGTTGCTGAGTTGTTTGCTGAGCAGCTACTGATCTGTTGCTGAGTTGTTTGCGAGCTGCTGCTGAGATGATGCTGCGCTACAGCTAAGATGCTACTACGAAGCTGCTGAGTTGCTGTTGAGTTGCCGTTGAGCTGTTTGCTTACAATTGTTGAGTTGCTGCTGAGTTGCTGCTGAGCAGTTTGCTGAGCTGATGCTGCGCTGCTGCTAAGATGCTGCTGCGAAGCTGCTGCTGAGCTACTGCTGAGGTGCTGCTGCTAGGTTGTTGCTGCGGAACTGCGGAGCTAGAGCCACTGCTGCTGGGATGCTGCGAGGTTGATGCTGTTGAGTTGCGGAAGCTGAGCCGTTGTTCACGTAGCAGCTGCTGCAAATGCTGCTAGGAGACGGCGACAGACCCCCCACGCTGCCGAAAAAGAATTTGGAAGCGTTTCCCCCATCCCAGTGGGCGTGGAAAATATGGGAAGGCCGTGGGGACACTTGTAGGAACCTGTTCCAACCCCACCCAACCCAGGAATAGAGGGGAGCCCAACCAGTAGGAGGAGGGGATGACCAAAGAGCCCTGGCGACAGAATGCCGTCACCCGCTGCTGCTGAGGCTACAACAGTCAGCTGCTGTTGTGCTGGTAGATTGTGACGGCGGGGTGGATGCGCGACGCCAAGAGTGGCCGTCGTGGGTTAGGCCCAGAATACGTGGGCGGCAGATCGATCCGCTACCCGTTTTCCATGCAAACCTGGCTCTGATACCAGTAAGCTGCTGTGCTAGACATGTAACCAGCAGCTGGGGTAATGCTAGGAAGACACCAAGCAAGCGACGGTGTTAACGTGGAAGCTAAAAGTAAGTGAGTGAGGAAAGACACACACGACGGGTAACAAGCAACGAAGTGGTAGCCGTCAGGTGGGAGGGGGGAGCGAGCGAGCAAGCAGCGAGCTCGATCTCACACGCTCTCTCCCAAGTTCACTGAACTGAACTAAACTACCCACTAAAAGTTGCAACCTGTCAACTAGGTCACTGGAGGGAAGACATGCCAAAGAACAGGCAAGAGTGTGAACCCGACGCAAATTTGTGTGCACAAATGCACGCCAGCCAGAGACCCGTGAGATTTGATGCCCGGCTGATGCCCGGCTGTGAGAATCGCAGTGAAGTCATGCCACCACGACGTAGCAGCCAGCAGGGGTTGCCTCTCACCAGTTAGTCACCTGCGTCAGTGAGGTGAGTGTGCAACGAGGCCAGAGGTCACCGTGTGGTACTGACACAAACCCAACAACACCCTTTGCACCTGGTTGAGCCTCGAAGTTGTTGCATCCATTAGAGCTCCACAATTCCATGTACGATACTCCATGAACATCTCACGTTCTCTTAGGTGGCATGTGCCGTTGCTTGTCTGCAGCTAGGTAGAGGGCATTAGTGCTCATGCTTGAGTGCCGAATCACCAGTACGTCAGCCTTTGTCTGTCTTTCTCCGCGCACATGCACTTCTGTAGAAGAGTAAACCTTCATGGTTGCCATGCAAACCAATTAGCGCTCCGATAAAAAGGCACGCTCAAGTGTAACAGGGGCCTTACTGTCTCCACTCATGTTGCCCATGGCACTTGGATAGTACTAGACTTGTGATGATGGGCCAACCCGAAGCTATGTGAATACCCTCGCATGGAACACAACGATAGAAAGCTCTTTGTGTTGTGATGTTGTCAGTCATACACAGTTGTACAGTTGGTTGTGACTTCTCGGCCGTGTCCATGCTCGTGCAGATCTTTGAGGCGGACCCAGCTGGAGACAGAGTTCCCTGAGGTGATGCTCCACCCGCTGGAGGCAGCATGGCAGCCTACCCAGTGTACCAGAGGGCTCCCACAGCCCACGGACTACGTTTGGAGGTCTTCAGGATTTTCTCGGTGGACAGCCCTACCAGGCTGATTTACATGTTTGTTTTCTTACACTCTCCGGCAGTTCCCGGACGTAGGCGTGTGACCAGTCGTTGTGTCTGACTTTTTGTCGTGCATCCGTAGGATCAGACGGCGCTCCGTTTGGACGCTTGTGCGCAGAATTATGGCCAAAACAGTGGTTTTGGGCCGGTTCAGGTTTGACAGGCACCGCCGTGTGCGCCACCCGCCGTGAACAATGGCGGCTATTTATGTTGTGGACCTGTCATTTGTTTTTCCTCTCTGCATTAACTTCAGTTGAAGCTTGAGATACAAGTGCACGTGTCTCTCCCTACCCTTGCTGTCCCTTGCATGACCTGTGTGTCAACCAGCTAGACCCGTGCTGTCAGGCTAGCAAGCAGAAAGGCTAGGAAGCTTCCTGGAATCTTCTCATGGTATCAGAGCAGGCGAGCCAGTGCTCGTCGTGCTGCGCAGCAGAGACGCAGCAGCTGCAGCAACAGTGAGCAGCAGCAGTGGCAGCAGCCCATAGCAGCAGCAGCAGGTCTTGGTTGGACCCATCACCACTCTGAGTCGCTTGAAGCGACAAGAGCACGCAGCGACGCATATGCCATCATCCTGATGCGTCAGAAACTGCAACGGCAGGTTCCTGCTGCAGCTGCAGCGTGTCACAACGGCTTGAAGCCGTTGGAGCCCTTGCGCGCAGCAGCAGCCAGTCCAAGGCCGCCCGTGTGGCGACTTGGAGCCGCAAACCGGGCGAGCAACAGCACCATCAGCGAGCAACAGCAGCAGCGGCGGCCGTGGCCACTCAGGCACCAGAGGCACCAGTACCTTTTGTAGGTGCTGACTCCAGCCGTGCAGCTTCNTGGAAGCCGCACGGACGTGGAGGAGCCGCAGACGCAAATCGCGTCAGCCGCCATCCTCTCTTCACCCGCCTGTGCCGGACTCAAATAGCCACCAAAAGTTGCGCGCTATGGCTCGTTGGAAAGCTTAGATCTCAAGCTTTCCATCGCGCCCTTTCTCGCCTCATTTGCAGCTCTGTAGCCTCCAGCATTCACCGTTCCGCATCACTCATTTGAATTTTTCATTTTTTCGGCCTGAGCACAAAATCAGGTTGTTTTGGCCTTTCTCCACACTTTTTGAAGACGAAAATTTCACCATTGTCTTCAGCATCCTCAGACGCCTCTTTGGTCCAAATTTAGCTTCATTTGGACAACCTTCAATTTTTAGTGGTGAAAACTTAAGTTTTTAAATTTTCAGCACTTCGCCGATTTTTTTGTCAGAAGGTCGACTTTTGCCACCGTCCTAAATCGGCGAGAAACGCTGACGGTTCTGCGTTCGGACGACTTTTGCACCGCCTCAGCATGGAGCCGAGCAGCTCCAAGGGCAAGGAGCTGGAGGACACCGTCACGAGCGGGGGCCGCAGCCCACGCTCAAAGGTGATTGACTTCCTGCTGGTGGAGCAGTCGTCACTCCGCCAGCGCCACGATGAGCAGTCAGCTACGCTGCGACAGATCCGCGATGCCTTGGTCTCTCTGTCTAGGACACCGGGACATCAGCCCAGGAGAGAGAGAGAGAGGCAACCCAATCGGCCCAGGAGTCTGCTGGCCCCACTGCCGCCCCTACGCAGAGACGAGAGTCCATGGTTGAGGAGTGGGATCAGGCGCCACCTCCCACTGGGGAGGACGCGCTTCGCCGGCTGATGGAGCAGATGAGGAGCCTGCGCATTGAGACACCGGCGCCCAGTCCGAGGGGACAGCAGCAGCAGCAGCAGACCGACCCGCGTCAGGTCTCGGGTGCCGCTGGAGGAGTAGCATTGATGCCTTTCATGCCCTTCCCACGCCCGCTCCTAGCACCACCAGAGGTCCAGCTCCCCACGGAGCGACGACCCAAGGACTTCGAGACTTCCCCGCCTCGCTACAACAGCAAGGCGGGGTTTGACTGTTGGGAGGTGCTGTTTCAGGTATGGGCAGACTCAGAGGGAGTGTGGCCCTACTACCACAGCCAGTACCAGACGGCTGATCCGCTCCAGTCCCAGACAGTAGCGTGTGCCATGCGTGGACTGCTATACGCAGTTCCACAGGAGACAGTGGTAGACTTCCGCCCCTTCTTGGGCACGCCTGGGACAGGAGCAGGCGCAGACCCGCGCTGCGGCTGGGAGCTAGCGCTGACCCTTTTTGCAGCAGAGACTCACGCGACCCGGTCAGCGCACCTTCGCGAGTTCCACTCCCTTCATCAGGGATCCTCGGAGTCAGCAGCTGATTATTGGCGTCAGGCCATGCGCCAGTACACTCGTCTGGGCACCGGAGGCGGCTCTCAGCCCTGGGCGCTGGACACCATCATGCTGGGAGTGCGCCCCGAGCTCACTGACACCTTCTCCCGCCTCGACCAGGACGTCCTCGCGTCCATGTCCGACACCCTGCAGCTGTTGCCCTGGGCGCAGCAGTACTTCATCCAGGTCACGACAGCTGACGAGGCAGCCCGCGCGCATCGGCAGGGCGCCATGGCCGCAGCAGCAGTGGGAGCGACGTCCTCTACGCCTTCCACACCGTCGTCCACCTTCACCCCCACCAGCTCCACCTCTGCCTCTCCCGCTTCCTCCACTGCTACTCCGATAGCCACTGCAGCAGCCGTGAAGGGGAAGAAGGGGAAGAAGAAGAGGGGACCGCAGCAGCCTTCCGGTGGCACTGGACCGGCGGTCCGCTGCCACAACTGCGGCAGACCTCGTCGCTACACTGAGTGTCAGCAGGAGCTGGACTGGGCGAGGATCACCCACGGTCTTCAGGCAGCCCACGAGGAGCGGATCCGCACTGGAGTAGCAGCCCGTGCCGCAGCGACCTCGGGGGCAGCACCGGCGGCAGATCCTCTACCATCCGGGGGGAGTACCACGCCGGACCCGAGGGACCAGACCATCGCGGAGCTACGTCGACTGCTGGCACTTCGCTCACAGGGAGGTGCGAGTGTGCTGTCACAGCCGAGTGGTCCACAGACAAACTGTCCATCTGTGTTTGTGGCACGTGGTCGTACTTGTGGGGGGGCTACGCCGCCTGGTGAGGATGAGTCTGACAGCACAGAGTAGTTGGATGAGTCGCATTGTCGTGCATTGTCCTGCTATCCTGCCACACCTGCTGAACGTCCAGCAGAGGCAGCGTCCTCCGTTGCTCGTTGTACCGTGACCACCACAGGTCGTGAGGAGAGTGGCCACTGGATCATTGACTCAGGGGCCACTCACCACATGACCTGCGACCGTACCGCCTTTGTCGTGCTTGGTCCTGTTGGGTCTGTTCGGTCAGTGCGGACAGGTTCTGGGCAGTCACTACCTGTTCAGGGGACAGGGGTCGTACGGTTCGATGGTCCGTCTGGTCCCGTGTATCTTTCTAACGTGCTTTTCGTGCCTCATCTCGAACTCAACCTGCTCTCTGTCCGTGCCTGCACGAGGATGGGTCTCTCTGTTCACCACTCCATTGATGATGCCACGATCACTGCAATTGACACTTCCACGGTTGTGTTGCGTGCCTCTGTTGTGGACGACCTGTATCGCATCGTGCGCTGCTCTGCTCCTGACTCTTCCCCTTGCTCATCTGCCTGCGTCTTTGTCACGAGGGTGTTGTCTCCTGACCACCAGCGCCTGTTACATCGGCGCCTGTGTCATGTGAACACGGACACTGTGTCCAGGCTCATTCGTACACAGCCCGCTCTCGGTCTTGACGCGGCTTCCTTCGAGAAGCCGCCCAAGACCGACTGTCTGTTCTGCGCTCAGGGCAAGATGCATCGATGCACCTACCCTGCCTCCGTCACTCGCGCGCAGCGTCCCCTGNGGCTCGTGATGGCCGAGCGTCAGTCTCGTCACTCCCTCCACACCTTCCGCTCTGACCGCGGCGGTGAGTATCTCGGTGAGCTGACCACTCACTTCGCCGAGCTTGGTATCTGTCACCAGCTCTCGGCCCCTGCTACGCCACAGCAGAACGGTGTGTCCGAGCGCTGGAACCGCACCATGGAGGACGCGGTTCGCGCCATGCGCGCTGAGTGCGGTCTCCCGGAGTCCTTCGCCTTCGAGGGCTTCGCCTACATGACGTGGGTCTGGAACCGCCTCCCGCATGGTCCCTTGCCGGACCACGTCACGCCGTATGAGCTGTGGTTCGGTCACCGTGCGGACCTCAGGCTTGCTCGCGTCTGGGGTTCCTTGGCCTGTGTCTGGTACACCGAAGACCAGCAGGGGTCCAAGGTCTCTCCGCGCGGCCGGATGTGTGCCTTCCTCGGTGTCTCCTCGCGCTCCAAAGCGTGGCGTTTCTGGGATGCGGGTCGCCACCGCATCGTTGAGTCGTGCGACGCGCTGTTTTTTGAGGCACTGTCATACCGCGACCTGTCTACCATTCTCACCCAGGCAGCGTCTCACGTTCCCACTTGTGAGGCCTCCCGTCGGATGGGGGAGTCTACCCCACAGGGTGAGTCCGTCCGGGGTGCCTCCGGGGTGGGACCGTCGCTGGCCACCATTGACCCAGCCATCATTGACCCGGCCATCATTGCTGTCGGGCTTGTAGTCTCTACGCCTGCCCCGCTTGCGCCCGCCACGATTGTCTCGCCTGCGCCTGCCGCGCCTGCCTCACCCGCGCCCACCGCGACTGCCTCGCCCGCGCCTGCCGCGACTGCCTCGCCCGCATCTGCAGCGCCTGCTTCGTCCGCACCTGGAGCGCCTGCTTCGCCCGCACCTGCAGCGCCTGCTTTGCCCGCACCTACAGCGCCTGCTTCGCCCGCACCTGCAACGCCTGCTTCGCCTGCCGGGGCTGCACCTTCCGCCTCTTCGCCTGCGGCGCCTGCCTCACCCGCGCCCACCGCGACTGTCTCGCCCACGCCTGCCGCGACCGTCTCGTCCGTGCCTGCAGCGCCTGTTTCGCCCGCGCTTGCCGCGCCTGTCTCGCCCACGCCTGCAGCGTCTCCTGAGACAGCACCTGCCCTCCCTGTGCCAGAACCGTCGGTCAGCTCAGACTCGGGC
>SZWC01000981.1:167808-214269 GCA_023375785.1 Penium margaritaceum
CAGCTCGAGCCCTCCTGAGCCTTGTCGCACACCACGACTGGGAGCTCGAGCAGATGGATGTAAACAATGCCTTTCTGCACGGTCGGCTGGATGAAGAGATTTACATGGTGCAGCCTCCAGGGTTCTCCGACGGCACCAATCGAGTTTGGAGACTGAGAAAGGCCCTCTATGGCCTCAAGCAGTCACCACGGTGCTGGAACCAGGAGATCACCTCCACCCTGGAGAAGGGGGGATGTCGCCGGAGCACGGTGGATCCCTCCCTCTTTGTCACTCCACGGTCGGCTCCCTTTGCTGCCATCCTCGTGTACGTCGATGACCTGCTTATTGCATCCCTGAGTCACGAAGCTGTGTCAACTGTGAAGTCCCTGCTGCAGTCCGCGTACAAGATGAAAGACTTGGGTCCGGCTCGGGTGTTTCTTGGCATGGAGCTTGAGCGTGACCGCGCTCGTCGCGTTCTGCACGTCCACCAGGCCGCGTACGTCAGGAGCCTGGGGGAGCGCTTTGCTTCCCTGCTTGAGTCTGTCCCCACCGCCTCAACACCGATGACGCCCGCCGGGCAGAGGTTGTTGAAAACTCTGGACGTGTCAAAACTGGGGGAGACGGTGGACGTTACAGACTACCTGCGAGTCATAGGGTCTCTCATGTACCTTGCCACCAGCACCAGAGTAGACGTAGCCTTTGCTGTCAACTTCCTTGCGCAGTTATCACAGTCACCACGTGCACGGCACATGGAAGCAGCACTCCGTGTTGTGCGGTATGCGCTCTCCACTACCCGCGTTGGTCTGTGTTACCGGGCGCAGCCGTCAGTGGTCGTTGATGGGTACACTCACAGTGACTGGGCACATGACACGGATGCACGCAGTCGCACTGGCTATGTCTTCTTAGTCGGTGGGACTGCGATCTCATGGAAAAGTGGCAAGCAAGGTTGTGTTGCACGCAACTCCAGTGAGGCAGAGTATGTTGCCCTTGGTGCTGGAACCTGTGAAAGTGTCTGGTTGTGTCGTTTGTTGCAGCAATTGCGTGTTCCCATTCGCTGCATCACCCTGCGTTGCGACAACCAAANGGCAACCCCTGCTGGCTGCTACGCCATGGTGGCATGACTGCACAGCGAGTCTCACAGCCGGGCATCAACTTGACATCAAATCTCACATGACTTCATCGTGTGAAGGACCAGCAGTTGCAAGTACCAAGAAATGGAAGAGCAATGGCTTTCGATCGTGTCATGTACTGTGCCAGCCGGGTTCATTCCCTGGCTTACTTTTGTGTGGTTGAAACTTGCATGGGATGATTTGTGCTCAAAGGGGACAATGGGGGTATGTGGTGTTCGAGCCCCAAGGAGGGGATAAGCCGAGAGCGAGATCGGGCTTGCCGCTCGCTCGCTCTCGGCTTGTCTCCCATCACCTAAGACCTCGTATCTCTGTGTCTCGTTTTTACTTACACTACTTACTTCTAACTTCCACGATAACCCATTGCTCGCTTGGTGTCTTCCAGGCCTCGCCTCAGCTGCTGCCTACTTGTCTAACGCAGCAGCCTACACAGCAGGCACACTAGCAAGCAAGCAAGTGCAAGAAACAGTAAGGGTAAGGCTAGGGAGACGCGCAAAGTCTCATTAGCTCCAATAGATTATTTACGCAGAGAAGTGACAATTGAAAGGCACACAACATACCGTAGTGTCTTTTGTATTCGCCAATTTTTTAGAACTGAATTAAGTGACAGTTAAATTTGACTAAAGTTTTTTGCGGTGAAGTTTTGGACATGTTCGTCCAAAGGTCCCTGGTATTTTTTTTAGTTTCTTATTTTGGTCGAACTTATCGTTCATGTCCTTGGTCTGTCCCTAGGACTTCGCTCGTTGAATCATCAACTTTCGAATGTCGAGGGTGAAGTCTCGCGTCGGGGCTCGCTTCGCAAGTAGATCCAGATCGCAATCCCTTGTGGACTGCCCGTCCGCGTGGAGTCCACGAGGGATTGCTAGCGGAAAGTGGAAATGATTGGAAATAACTTAAGGGCATGCAGGCCCATGTAAAAAGAACATGAGCTCTGTGTGTGAGTGCGATGCAAGACGGCAAGAATTTGGCTAAGTCTCAAACGCTGAATATAAAGAACGAGGAGAGTTTACAAATGAGCCCCTAGCGGGCTTTTACAGGGGCGCCGGCAGCTAACCGCACCGGGCCCCGTCACCCCTGCTGAACCCAAATGAGTCAACAGGGAGAACACACTGCATACACCACGAGAGTAACAAAGGTGGTCTCCTCGAGGCACCGGAACAGCTCTCCGAGTGCCCGGGTCTCGACCACCGAGAAAATATGAGCAGTGCGAAAAAATCTTGGAATCAGCGTCTAGACATCACACACGGCTTTCTGAACATCGGAAGCCCCACAATAGCCATCGGGCCTCCTCGTTGCACCTGTACAAAACAGAAACTAAGCAGTAGGCTGGGGCAGCAGCGTTGTTGATGCAGCATGCGGGCTTCCACGCTCGTTGCTTAAGTCAGCTGCCCCCTCAGTCTGCTGCTCTAGAGTNGAGTGCGATGCAAGACGGCAAGAATTTGGCTAAGTCTCAAACGCTGAATATAAAGAACGAGGAGAGTTTACAAATGAGCCCCTAGCGGGCTTTTACAGGGGCGCCGGCAGCTAACCGCACCGGGCCCCGTCACCCCTGCTGAACCCAAATGAGTCAACAGGGAGAACACACTGCATACACCACGAGAGTAACAAAGGTGGTCTCCTCGAGGCACCGGAACAGCTCTCCGAGTGCCCGGGTCTCGACCACCGAGAAAATATGAGCAGTGCCAAAAAATCTCGGAATCAACGTCCAAACATCACAGACGGCTTTCCGAACATCGGAAGCCCCATAATAGCCATCGGGCCTCCTCGTCGCACCGGTACAAAACAGAAACTAAGCAGCAGGCTGGGGCAGCAGCGTTGTTGATGCAACGTGCGGGCTTCCACGCTCGTTGCTTAAGTCAGCTGCCCCCTCAGTCTGCTGCTCTAGAGTCAAGTCTAGAAGCTCTGGGTTTGTTCCTCAGAAGTGCGCGCGCCAGTGTGAGCGCCAGAAAGCAGCTCGAAACTGATAGTAACTGATTAGCAATGAAGAATGAGACACAAGACCCCTCCAAGAACTAGCCTCCTCCCCAAGCTCTATAGAGCTTGTTACTCAGTTCACTATCCAATCAAAAAATAGCTTTTTTTTGGCTGGCAGGTTTTCTCGGCGAGGCCTGCCAGACAGTCGACAGCCCAAAACCCGGGCGTCGTCCGTTTTGCCTGAAAACTGGACCATACCATAATACCAACGCCGCGAACGCTGCCGTGCGGTCAGAATCAACTACAAAAATAGTAGCGAGGAGTTATGGTTGCCAAAATCCAGGCAGTGCCCACGATGGTTTATGCTGCCGACCAGGGCCATGCAACATGCAACAAGGACCCTAGGCAGCGCATGACAACGCAGGCGCAACAGGACGCGCTGGACGCATGCAAACAGCGACTGCGGTGGCAGCGACCACCGGCAGCGCGACTGCTGAGGAGGCGTGCCGATGGAGCTGAACACGTCGCCGGAGAGAGGAGGCTCCAGCGAACGACGAGAAGACGTCAGCGTGCGTCGGCTCCACTGGACGACACTCCATCAACGTCGAGTCTTGCCGTCAGTCATGTGCACCCCGATGTAGACAACCCGGGAGGACACAACAGAGCACAATGAGCGCAAAAACCAACACTCCCCCATGACTCACAAGCGTAGTGCACATGGGCGGGCAGAGACACGGTCAACAAACAGACTCCCCCAGGACGTGCAGAGACGCAGGCAGAGAAAAAGAGGGCAAGTCACGGACGCACGCCAACTGAAGTCACATTCTTCTTGAACAAGTCCCGCTTCAGTGCCTCGGTCAGGAAGTCAGCCAGGTGCCGTGCTGTCTCAACCCACACGATGCTGATGTTGCCGTCGTGCAACAGCGAATGCACATAGTGATGCTCAACATTGATGTGCTTTGTGCGAGTGTGATGCACACCGTCATTGTCTGCAACGGCCATGGCACTCTCATTGTCACAATGCAAGGTGATGGATGCGACAGACTGACGCAACTCGGACTACAGACGACGCAACCACACACTCTCACACGCGCCTGAGCCAAGGGCCACATACTCAGCCTCAGCAGTGCTGCGTGCAATGCACCTTTGCTTGCCACTGCGCCAGGACACAGCTGTGCCACTGATGAGGAAGATCCAGCCTGTGTGACTCTTACCGTCTGGACTGCCAGTCCAGTCGCTGTCGGTGTAGCCCACTGCGACGACGGACGGCTGGCGGCGGAACATGAGACCTCGCCGAGGGGTCGAGACGACATAGCGCAAAACTCGTAGTGGAGGTGACGCGGCTCCTGAGAGAACTGGGCCAGGAGATTGACAGCGAACGCGATGTCTGGATGCGTTGTCGTCGCCAGGAACATCAATGACCCGATGATCCGTAGATACGTGGTCACATCAACTGGCTCCCCCACAACAGGTGGGTCAGGACTCGTCAGCTTCACCTGGCCATCGGGTGACATGGGTGAGGAAGCGCTGGACACGAGCGGCAGGTCCTCGGCGAAGCGAGCTAACAGGGTCTGAACATAGGCAGCCTGGTGGACGTGTAGGATGCCCTGGGAGCGGTCATGGTCGAGCTCCATGCCCAGGAAGACTCGGGCAGACCCGAGATCCTTCATCTGGTAGGCGGCGTGCAGCAATTCCTTGACCCGTTGGATGGCGGCCGGGTCTGGTGACGCAATGAGGAGACCGTCAACGCATACCAGAACTGCGACGAAGGTCTGACCTTTTGGGCTGAGAAGCAGTGCGGGATCAGCGGTGCTGCGCTGGAGGCCGCCACGGAGAAGTGTGCTGCTGATCTCCTGGTTCCAGCACCGAGGCGACTGCTTCAGACCATAGAGGGCCTTCCGTAGCCGCCAGACTCAGTACCGTCGTCGAAGCCTAGGGGCTGCACCATGTAGAGCTCCGCACCCTCTAGTGAGCCATGGAGGAACGCGTTGCCTACGTCCATCTGATACAGCCTCCACCCATGCTAGGCGACCAGGCTGAAGAGTGCCCAGCTAGTGGAGAACCGACCGACATGGGCGAAGATCTGGTCATAATCGACCCCAGGGACCTGAGCAAACCCCTTTGCTGTGAGGCGGAACTTGTACTTGTCCAAGGACGCGTCAGGCTTCCACTTGCGCTGAAAGACCCACTTGGCGCCAATGGCCTTCCGACCTGGAGGGAGGTCGACGAGGTCATACACGTGGTGCTGTCGGATAGCAGCGAGCTCCTCGGCGCAGGTAGCATCCCAATGTGCGGCCTCAGACGAGGCTCGAGCCTCATGTAGGGTGGCTGGGTCCTCCGGGCGTGTTGTGGACCGGACGAAGAGGGCGTGTGCATCACGAGCTCCAGGTGGGATGCGGGTGAGTGCAGCCATGACGGCATGCCGATGCTCGTGATGAAGCATGGCGTAGCCCAGTGCAGAGCCCGGGCGAAGGTCGGAGATGATGGCCGAGGTGGTCAGGCCGAGAGCCTTCGTGCCAGGGTCCCCACTCACGACTGTGGGAGTGGAGGGGACACGAGGAGCCACAGGGGTCGAGGCGCCACAGGGTATGGTGCGACGGTCTGCGTGCTCACTGCCGGCCGAGGTCGGAGGCTGCCACCTGGGCCACGTGTGTAGCGCGATCGAGGAGGAGAAGACACTGAGTCCGACGGGCTAACGGAGGCAGACGGGGCGCCTGGCCCGTAGGAGCCAGCGGAGGCAACTGGGGCAGCTGGCTCGGAGGGGCCAGCGGACACGACCAGGGCTGCTGGTCCGGAGGGACCAGCGGAGGCGACTGGGGCTGCTGGCCCGAAGGGGCCAACGGACACGACCGGGGCTGCTGGTCCGGAGGGACCAGCGGAGGCAACTGGGGCTACGGGCCCGAAGGGGCCGGTGGATGCGACTGGCGCTGGCTCAGAGGGGCCAGCGGACACGATCGGGGCTGCTGGTCCGGAGGGACTCGCGGAGGCAACTGGGGCTGCGGGCCTGGAGGGGCCAGTGAATGCGACTGGCGCTGACGCAGAGGGGCCATCGGACACGACCGGGGCTACTGGTCCGGAGGGACCAGCGGTGGCAACTGGGGATGTGGGCCCGGAGGGGCCAGTGGATGTGACTGGCGCTGGCGCAGAGGGGCCAGCGGACACGACCGGGGCTGCTGGACCGGAGGGACCAGCGGAAGCAACTGAGGCTGCGGGCTCAGAGGACGCGACAAGGGCTACCGGCTCAGAGGGACGGAGTGTTGTGTCTCCCGAAAGCGACAGGATGGAGGACGGACTCACCACTCCCCCACGCGACGGGAGGTACACGGACGAACCGGAGCGGATGAGGTCGCGGGGAAACAGGTCCTCGAAGAAGAGGGCATCGCGGGACTCGACGATGCAGTGCCGGGACAGGTCCTAGAAGCGCCAGGCCTTGGACTGACAAGACACACCGAGGAAGGTGCAGGGGCGGCCACGTGGTGCAAGCTTGTCGCCTTGCTGTGGGGCGGGCAGCCACATAATGGCTACGCAGCTCCAGACGCGAGCCGGGCGGAGGTCAGCGCGCCGACCGCACCAATGTTGGTAGGGTGTGGACTGACGGGGAAGAGGACCGTGGGGAATCCGGTTCCAGACCCAAGTCATGTAGGCCATAGCTTCAAAATAGAAGCCACCGGACAGACCGGACTCGACGCGCATGGTGCGGACGGCGTCGGCCATGGTGCGGTTCCGGCGCTCGGAGACGCCGTTCTGGGCGGGTGTGTAGGGCGCAGACGTCTCATGGTGGATGCCGCGTGAGGCGAGAAAGGCTGTGGCCTCGCCCATGTACTCGCCGCCGAGATCGGCGCGAAAGCGGCAAAGAGGGCGGGCACACTCGCGTTCCACAAGGACAAGCCAGTCCTAAATGGCCCGAGCGACATCGCTCTTCTGCCGAAGGCAGAAGACCCAGCGGTAGCGGGAATAGTCGTCCGTGAGGGTGAGGGCCCATGACGTCGAAGTGGACCAGGTCAAGTGGGGAAGACGCACGGGAGGAAGACAAGGGATACGTGGATCGATGCATCCTCCCCTGAGCGCAGTCAATGCACTCAATGGGGCACGGGAGAGGGAAAGTCTCCGGGTCAAGGCCCTTGGCTGGCTGGGTGCGGAGCATGTTGTCTATGGCGACGGAGTGGACGTGGCACAGGCGGCAGTGCAAGAGGCGGGTGTGCTGAGGAGAAAGCGTACTGGTAACAAACACATGGCCTGTGGCGGCCGACGAGGCAGAGACGGGAGAGGAAGAGGAGAGGCGAGGGACATGCCACAGGTTGCCACGGTCGGTGGCATGCAGGATGACAAGACCAGACGGACGCAACGACACAATGCCAACACCACGCGAGTGCACAACGTCCATGCTCATGCGGTCAAGGGTAGTCACGGAAAGGAGGCTGAGCTCGAGACCAGGGACGAAGAGAACATCGGTCAGAAAGACGACACCGGCAGGACCACGGAAACAAACGACGCCAACGCCACGGACCGGTAACACTTGTCCGGAGCCCGTCCGGACACCGGAGACATCGACGACAAGGCCAAGCATACTGAAGGCCTTGCGAGAGGTCGTCATGTGATGCGTGGCCCCAGAGTCGATGATCCAGGTCTCAGCAAGGTCCTGGAGAGGAGTCGCCAGATCGCTGAGGGTCACATGACAGTAAGCAAGGGACGCGGACGCGGTGGAAGGGGGCGCGAAACGAGACTGCCAATCATCAAGCCACGCAATGTCGTCAAGGAGTGGGGTGGAGGAGTCCACGGGTGACGACAAGACAGACGAAGAGACAGGACAGGACCGCAGCTCAGACTCAGTCATGCGGGGCTGGGTAGGAGGGTAGGAAGTGATGCAACTCGCACTTCCCTGGGGAGGAGGGCGAGGCAGGCCAAGCTGGAGCACGATGTACTACTCCAGCTGACGCTCACGGGAGGATGGCCAGGAAGTGTAGGCAGAGTGCGGAGTCACAGCGCCGGAGCCCAGGTAGTAGGAGGACTGGGCCGGTGAAGGAAGCGGAAGCGCCAACGGATGTGAGTAGTACTGCTGCTGCGGGGGCATCTGCAGGACAGGCGAAGTTGTCGAAGTGGCTGAGCTGCTGGAAGGGGTCGGAGTGTCAGGGCCAGCAGTAGCGACGGCGGCAGAGGCAAGACGGCGCTCCTGCTGGCGTCACACGGTGGCGATGATGCGGGCCTCGTCCGTTGGCAGAGGGCATGTGTACCAGCCGTGTCCAGGCCGTCCATAGTTGTGGCAGACCGAGCCACCACGGCTGGACCCGGTCGACGACTGCTGCTGCTGCTGTTGCGTCGGACCCTTGCCCTTTTTGTTCTTGCGCTTCTTCTTCGTTCCTGACAATGATGAGGTAGCTGTTGCGGGGGAGGCAACGACCACAGAGGCAACGGCAGGGGAGGCGACGGCCACGGAGGCACCGGCAGGGGAGGCGATGACAAGGGAGGCGACGACATGGGATGTAAGCGCCTCCATGCGATGGAGCTGGGAATCCTGACGAGCTTCCTCAACACGGAGGAAGAGCTCGTATGCCCAGGGCATGAGGGTGCCCTGGGCCGCCATGGTGGAGAGGACGTCCTGGGGGTAGTGCACGAAGACGTCCGCGTACGCGCTGGTGGCGTCGCGCTTGATGGTGAGAAGCGCGGACAGAGGGGGCGGAGCGGATGTGCCGAGACTGCGAAGGATGTCCTCTGCCCGCTGCCAGTAGGCAGTGACAGTCTCGGTCTCCCCCATGTGCAGGGAGTTGAACTCCCGGAGCAGACGACTGATCTCAGCGTCGCTGGACAGGCGATGGGGCCTGGTGAGGACATTCCAGGCGGCGGCCGGGTCTGGAGGGACGTCAGTGGTGAAGTCGCCGAGGAAAGGCTCGAGGGCCAGGCAGGACGCCGGAGGGGCGACTAGGACTAGGGCACGAACGGCGTGACCAGCGTCATACAGCTGGTTGGCCTGGGTGGAGTCATAAGGGAGGGTGTAGTACATCCATAGACCCTCACCTTGCGCCCAGATCCGGAAGCTGAGCTCCCAGCTCCGGAACTGCTCGCCGGCCTGAAGCGGCGGCGGGGTGTCTCAAAGTCCTTTTGCCTGCGGCTGGTACCCAGAGTGGGGCCAAGGACGGAGGTCACTGTCTGCCACTGGCGCTGAGTCTGTTGTGCCAGATGAAATGTGGCAGCAGACACAGCCGGGCTAGCGTGTCCTGGAGGGACGAACGACGGCAGCACACTGGTGGTAGGCTGGGAGGCTAGTGGCTGTAGCGCGGCAAGCTACTGCGCCAAGGCGGGGAGCTGGTGCTGAAGAGCCACGATGGGGTCAGGGTCGCCGCCGACGACACCAGTGGGCTGCTGTGGCTGCAGCGGCTGATGTGGCTGCAGCGACCGCTGCTGCTGCTGCTACTGCTGTTGCTGTCGCTACTGCTGCTGCAGCGGTAGCCGCTGCTGTTGTTGTAGCGGCAGCCGCTGCTGTTGCTGCTGCTGCTGCCGCTACTAAAGTTGCTGCTGTTGCAATTGCTGCTGCTGCTGGTGTTCCTACTATGGCGACTGGTGCTGCTACTGCAGCTGCTGTCGCTGCTGCTGCTGCCGCCGCTGCTGCTACTGCTGCGGCTGCAGTGGCGGCCGCTGCAGCGGCGGCTGTTGCCGCATGTGCAGCTCTTGCTATTGTAGGCGCCGCAAGAAAGGGGAGGTAGGGGTCCCTGCCGCAGAGGAGGACCCCTCTGCCTCGTGATTGTCAGCCATGGTGTGCCCCAAGCCCCTTTTGTTTTTCTGGTTTTGTTCTTCTTTTGTGTGTGCTGCTGATGTCAACAGTGACGTCTGCCAAGGATGGCGGACGTCAGCAGAGTCTCCTGGTGGCCTCTTGGTTGTTTTCTTTTTGCTGTGGTTGATGACATCAGCAGTGGCGTCAGCGGACGGCCGTTGATGTCAGCAGTGGTTGGCAGCTGCTGTTGATGTTGTTGCTGCTGCCGCTAGTGCTGTTGCTGCTGCTACAGTCGCTGCTGCTACTACTAGTGCTACTACCGCTACTACAGTTGTTGCTGCTGCTGCTACTGTTGCTGTTGCTGCTGCTGCTGCTGTCGCTCGTGCTGTTGTAGCTGCTGCTGCTATTGCTGCTGCTACTGCTGCTGCTGCTGCTGCCGCTGCAACTGCGGCTGCTGCTGCTGCTGCTCCTAAGCAAAAAGGGGTGGGGGGGGTGTCCCCGTTTTTTTTTCTTCTTTTTCTGTTTTGCCTTGCTCGTTGCGAGATCGCTGCTCGCTGCGGACAGCGAGCTGCTCGCAACGAACAGCTCGCTGCTCGCCGCAAGCAGCTCGCTGCTCACTGCTCGATGCGAGCAGCTTGCTGCTCGATGCGAGCAGCTTGGTACTTGCTTCAAGCAGCGGGCTCGCAGTTGCAGCAACTGCTACTGCGGGCTGCTACAGTTGCTGCTACTGCGGGCTGCTGAAGGCTGCTGCTACTGCAGGCTGTTGCGTGCAGCTACTGCTGCTGGCTGCTGCGTGCAGCTGCTGCTGCTTGCTGCTGCTTGCTGTAGCGGCTACTGCTATCGGCTGCTGCTGCTGCGGGCTGTTGCTGCTGCAAGCTGCTGCTGCTGCGAGCTGCTGCTGCTGCGAGCTGCTGCTGCTACCTATTGTTGCTATATGCTGCTGCTGCTGGCCGCTGCTGCCACTGCTCGCCGCCGCGGCAAGCTGCTGCTGCTGTTGGCTGCTGCTGTCAGTCACACCTGAGGGCGTCGCCGTGTGCATCGTCGTCAGCAGGGGCCTGATGTGGTCGGCCGCTCACCTCCTTGCGTCCAGCGTGGGGGTCAGTGCTGCTGGAAGAAATCTGGCAGCATTTCCCCTGGCCCAGTAGCCGTGGGAAAAAGTTTGACGCCGCCACCAGGCGGGTCAATGCTGCCGGGAAATATCCGGCAGCATTTCCCCTGTAGTGGCGCGTGTGGAGGTCCGCCGGCGTTGTCTGGCACCTGTACGTCAGTCTTCTGCTGTTGCTGCTACGCTCGTGCTCTGATACCAAAAACAGAATCTAGGCAGCAGGTTGGGGCAGCAGCATTTTTTATGCAGCGTGCGGGCTTCCACGCTCATTACTTAAGTCAGCTGCCCCCTCAATCTGCTGCTCTAGAGTCTAAGTCTGGAAGCTCTAGGTTTGTTACTCAGAAGTGCGCGCGCCAGTGTTGGCACCAGAAAGCAGCTGGAAACTGATAGTAACTGATTAGCAATGAAGAATGAGACACAATGGGAGACCCCTCCAAGAACTAGCCTCCCCCCCCAGCTCTGTAGACCTTGTTACTCAGTTCACCAGCCAATCAGAAAACAGCTGTTTTCAGGCTGGCAGGTTTTCTCGGTGAGGCCTGCCAGACAGCCGACAGCCCAAAACCCGGGTGTCGTCCGTTTTGCCTGAAAACTAGACCATACCATAATACCGACGCTGCAAACGCAGCCCTGTGGTCAGAATCAACTAGAAAAATAGTAGCGAGGAGTTATGGTTGCCTGAATCTAGGCTGTGCCCACGATGGTTTATGCTATCGACCAGGGCCATGCAACATGCAACAAGGACCCTAGGTAGTGCATGATGACGCAGGCGCGACAGGACGCGCTGGACGCATGCAAACAGCGACTGCGGTGGCAACGACCGCCGGCAGCGCGACCCCTGAGGAGGTGTGCCGATGGAGCTGAACACGCCGCCGGAGAGAGGAGGCTCCAGCGAACTGCGAGAAGACGTCAGCGTGCGTCGGCTCCACTGGACGACACTCCATCAGTGTCGAGTCTTGCCGTCAGTCATCTGCACTCCGATGTACACAAGCCGGGAGGACACAATGGAGCACAATGAGCGCAAAAACCAACAGTACACTCAACCGGGTACGCGAGTCTCAACCCACCGAGAAAACTCTCCTACCTCATGACAAGCCCACATGGCTACCGGAACTCATCGACCGTGTCTCGCCGGCGCTGTCGTAGGTGTTGGAGAAGTCTCGGTGCAGTCCGGAGGCCCGTCGTGTCATCACGCCCTCCTCTGCCATATACCTCGGAAGTGGGTATATCGGTAAACTAGTAGTGTCGGTCGTGACGGAAGGAAGCCATACAAACCAACAGAAATTTCACTTCCCGCTCGCAGTCCCTAGGAGACTCCTCGCGGAACGTGAAATGGTGTACAGAGAAATAGCATTTTCGTAATTTTGGGAGTGATTCGTCATTTTTAGGGCATGCAGGCCCATGAAAAAATGAACTTGAGTTGTGTGTGTGAGTGCGATGCAAGGTGGCAAGAATTTGGCGAAGTCTGGAACGCTGAATATAAAGAACAAGGAGAGTTTACAAATGACCCTCTAGCGGGCTTATATAGGGGCGCCGGCAGCTAACCGCATCGGGCCCCGTCACCCCTGCTGAACCCAAATGAGTCAACAGGGAGAACACACTGCATACACCATGAGAGCAACAAAGGTGGTCTCCTCGAGGCACCGGAACAGCTCTCCGAGTGCCCGGGTCTCGACTACCGAGAAAACTTGAGCATTGCCAAAAAGTCTCGGAATCAACGTCCAGACATCACATACGGCTTTCCGAACATCAGAAGCCCCACAACAGCCATTGGGTCTCCTCGTTGCACCGGTACAGTCAACCGGGTGCGCGGGTCTCAACCCACGGAGAAAACTCTCCTACCTCTTGACAAGCCCACATGGCTGCCAGAACGCATCGACCGCATCTTGCCGGCACTGTCGTAGGTGCTGGAGAAGTCGGTGCAGTCCGGAGGCCCGTCGTGTCGTCACGCCATCCTCTGCCATATATCCCGAATGTGTGTATATCAGTAAACTAGCGGTGTCGGCCGTGACAGATGGAAGCCACACAAACCAACACTCCCCTTGGCTGACATAACCGTCCACGCCAGAACGAATGAACGAAGGCATGGAACAACAATGTATGGCGAGCCATAACATGCATGAGTCAACTCACACAGACACACACACACATACACACACACACACAAACACACACACACACACACACACACACACACACACACACTCATCTGCTATCCATCCAGGGTCTCCCTGGACACTGGCACAGCCCACAAAGTGTCTGGGTCTCGACAATGAGAGGAGTGATGCACATGTACACAAACCAGTGTAATGCACATCATACACATGTCAGAGGACAAGATTGTCTCCTCGTGACACTGGCGTTACCAGGGTCCGGGTCTCGACCGCTACGAGCAAGCCAACATAATAGTATCACCATCCAAACACAGGATCATGGGAGGATCTCCTCGAAACACGGGTGCAACGCACCACGTGTCCGGGTCTCGACCATCAGCTCGCATGCACATGCCACACACAGTTTAGCCACACACCAAGACACACGATCACATGGTCTCCTCGTGACACTGGTACAATGCACCGATTGTCCGGGTCTCGACCAACAGTGTGCTATCATCTACATGCAGCTGTGTAGGTTGTTGGTTTTTGCTCTCATTGTGCTCTGTTGTGTCCTCCCGGCTTGTGTACATCGGCGTGCAGATGACTGACGACAAGACTCGACGATGATGGAGTGTCGTCCGGTGGAGCCGACGCACGCTGAGGTCTTCTCGTAGTTTGTTGGAGCTTCCTCTCTCCGGCGACGTGTTCAGCTCCATCGGCAGGCCTCCTCCGCGGTCGCGCTGCCGGCGGTCACGACCACCGCAACTGCTTTCTGCGTGCGTCCAGCGCGTCCTATCGCGTCTGCATCGTCATGCGCTCCCTAGGGTCCTTGTTGCCTGTTGCATGGCCCTGTTTGACATCATAGACCATCGTAGGCACTACTTGGGTTCAGGCCGCCATAACTCCTTGTTGCTATTTTTCTAGCTAATTCTGACCGCATGGCTGCGTTTGCAGCGTTGGTATTATGGTATGGTCCAATTTTCAGGCAAAACGGACGACGCCTGGGTTTTGGGCTGTCGGCCGTCTGGCAGGCCTCACCAAGAAAACCTGCCAGCCTGAAAATAGGTAGTTTCTGATTGGCTGGTGAACTGAGTAACAAGCTCTACAGAGCTGGGGGGGAGGCTAGTTCTTGGAGGGGTCTCCCATTGTGTCTAATTGTTCATTGCTAATCAGTCTTTTCCAGTTTTCAGCTGCTTTCTGGCGTGAACACTGGCGCGCGCACTTCTGAGTAGCAAACCCGGAGCTTCCAGACTTCGGCTCTAGAGCAACAGACTGAGGGGGCAGCAGACTTAAGCAATGAGCGTGGAAGCCCGCACGCTGCATCAACAACGCATGCTACCCCAACCTGCCCCTTAGATTTCTAGCTTGGTATCAGAGCTAGGGCGTAGCAGCAGAAGCAGAAGACTGGCGTACAAGTGCCAGACAACGCCGGTGGGTCTCCATACGCGTCAGTGCAGGGGAAATGCTGCCGGATTTTTCCCGGCAGCATTGACCCGCCTGGTGGCCGCGTCAGAATTTTTCCCACGGTCACTGGGCCAGGGGAAATGCTGCCGAATTCTTTCCGGCAGCACTGACCCCCACGTTGGAAGCGAGGAGGTGAGCGGCCGGCCACGTCAGGTGCTTGCTGGCGACGACGCATGCGGCGACGTCCTCCAGGTGTGACTGATAGCAGCAGCTAGCAGCAACAACAGCAGCAGCAGCAGCTTACTATAGAACACAGCAGCAGCTAGCAGCAGCAGCAGCAGCAAATCCCTGTAGCAGCAGCAGTAAGCAAGCAACAGTAGCAAGCAACAGCTGCAACAGTGTGTAGTAGTAATAGCAGCAAGCTGCAGCAGCCACAACAGCGAGCCACAGCAGCAGCAGCAACTGTCCGCAGTGGCTGTTGCTGCTCGAAGCCTGCAGCGAGCAACAGCTCGCTGCTGCCAGCGAGCAGCAGCCTACTGCTCGCGACCAGCGAGCAGCAGCCGGCTGCTCGCTGCCAGCGAGCAGTAGCCCACTGCTCGCTTCTAGCGAGCAGCAACCGGCTGCTCGCTGCCAGTGAGCAGCAGCCCGCTGCTCGCTGCCAGTGAGTAGCTGCTCGCTGGGACAGAGAAAATAAAAAAAAAGGGAAGAGGAAAAAAATCCGCCAACCCCGCAGCGTGCAGTAGCAGCCCACAGCAGCAGCGAGGTGCAGCTACAGCACGTAGCAGCTGTAGCAGCGTACAGCAGCATGCAGCAGTAGCAGTAGTAGCTGCAGCAGCAGTAGTAGTAGAAGTAGTAGCAGCAGTAGCAGTAGCAGCAGAGGTAGTAGTAGCGTGCAGCAGCAGCAGTAGTAGTAGCAGCAGCAACAACAACAGTAGCAGCAACAACAGCAGCAGCAACAGGAGCTGCAGCTTCAACTACAGCCGCAACAGCATCAGCAACAGCTGTAGCCACTACAGCAGCAGCAGCAGCAGCAGTAGTAGCGGCAGCAGTAGCAGCAGCAACTGCAGTAACTATAGCAACAACAGCTGCTGACGTCAACACCTCTTTGCTGACGTCACTGCTGACGTCACTGCTGACGTCATCAACCAAAAAAAAGAAGAAAAAAGGCAACCAAAAGGGGAACAACTGTAGCACTAACACTCAATTGTCTTTGCTGACGGCAGCTATCTGTGGCTGATGTCATTGCTGACATCAGCAGCAAAAAAAAAAAGGGACATGCGCCCATGGCTCATAGTCCTGGTCAGGAGGGGTCCTCCTCTGTTGGAGGGACCCCAAACCCTCCGATCTTGCAGCGCTTGCAGTAGCAGCAGCACCAGCCGTAGTAGCAACAGCCGCCGCCACAGCAGCAGCAGCCGCCACAGCAGCAGTAGTAGTAGTAGTAGCGGCAGCAGGAGCAGCAACAGCAGTAGTAGCAACAGCAGCAGCAGCAGCAACAACGGCAGCAGCAGCCGCAGTAGCAGCAGCAGTCACCGCAGCAACAGCAGCGGCAGCAACAGCAACAGCAGTAGCAGCAAGAGCAGTGGGAGCGGCAGCAGCAACAATAGCAACAGTAGCAGCAGCAGCAACAACAGCAGCAACAGCACCAGCAGTAGCCGCAACAGCTGTCGCTGCCGTAGCGGTAGCAGCAACAGCAGCCCACTGGTATCATTGGTGGCAACCCTGACCCCCTCGTTGCTCTTTAGCAACAGCTCGCCGCCTTGAGGCAATAGCTTGGAGCGCTCCAGCCAGTAACCTCCCAGTCTCCCACCAGTGTGCCCCTGTCATTCGTCCGTCCAGGGCATGCCACTCCAGCCGTGTCAGCTGCCACATATTACCTGGCACAGTAGCAGACTCAGCCCCAGCGGCATACTGTGACCTCCGTCCTTGGCCCCACTCTGGGTGCTGGCCGCAGGGAGAAGGACTTTGAGACGCGCCGCCGCCGCTTCAGGCCGGCGAGTAGTTCCGGAGCTGGGAGCTCAGCTTTCGGATCAAGGCGCAAGGTGAGGGTCTGTGGGCATACTACACCCTCCCTTACGACCCCACCCAGGCCGACCAGCTGTATGACGCTGGTCGCGCTGTTCGTGCCCTTGTCCCAGTTGCCCCTCCGGCTTCCCGCCTAGCCCTAGAGCCTTTCCTCGGCGACTTCACCACTGGCAACACTCCAGACCCTGCAGCCGCCTGTCACGTCCTCACCAGGCCCCATCACCTGTCCAGCAACGCTGAGATCAGCCGTCTGCTCCGGGAGTTCAACTCCCTACACATGGAAGAGACCGAGACGTTCACTGCCTAATGGCAGTAGGCAGAGGACATCCTTCGCCGTCTCGGCACATTTGCTCCGCCTCCTTTGTCCGCGCTTCTCACCATTAAGCGCGGTGCCACCAGCGCGTACGCGGACGTATTCGTCCACTACCCCTACGACGTCCTCTCCACCATGGCGGCCCAGGGCACCCTCATGCCCTGGGCGTACGAGCTCTTCCTCCGCATTGAAGAAGCTGGCCAGGAGTCTTAGCTCCATTGCATGCAGGCTCTTGCATCCCCTGCCGTCGCCTCCCCTGGCATTGCCTCCGTGGTTGTTGCCTCACCCGCCGCAGCTACCTCCTCGTCCTCGGGAAAGAAGAAGAAGCGCTAGAACAAGAAAGGCAAGGGTCCGCCGCAGCAGCAGCAATAGCAGTTGTCGACCGGGTCTAGCTGTGGTGGCTCGTTCTGCCACAACTGTGGCCAGCCCGGGCACGGGTGGTACACATGCCCTTTCCCGACAGACGAGACGCGTGTCATCCCCACCCTGCGTTGCCAGCGGGAGCGCCGTCTCGCCTCTGCCGCCGTCGCTAGTGCTGGCCCTGACACTGCGACCTCGTCCAGCAACTCTGCCACTCCGACAACTCCGCCAGTCCCGTAGACACCCGCGCCGCAGCAGTACTACTCACAGCCATCAGCGATTCCGCTTCCTTTCCCGGCTGCGTCCTCCTATTACGCGGGCTCCGGCGTCATCACTCCGCACTCCGCCTACACTCCCGGGCCATCCTCCCGTGAGCGTCAGCTGGAGTAGTACATCGCGCTCCAGCTTGGCCTGCCTCGCCCTCCTCCCCAAGGAAGTGCGAGTTACGTCACCTCCTTCCCTCCTGCCCAGCACGGCATGACTAAGACTGAGATGCGGTCCTGCCCTGTTTCTTCGTCCGTCTCATTGTCTCCTATAGTATCCTCCACCCCCTTCCTAGATGACATTGCGTGGCTTGACGATTGGCAGTCTTGTTTTGCGCCCCCTTCCACCACGTCCGCGTCCCTTGCTTGCTTCCATGTGACCGTTAGCGATCTGGCGACCCCTGTTCAGGACCCTACTGAGACCTGGATCATCCACTCCGGGGCCACACTTCACATGATGGCCTCTCGCGAGGCCTTCAGTATGCTCGGTCCTGTAGGCGATGTCTCCGGTGTCCGGACGGGCTCCAGACAAGTGTTGCCGGTCCGTGGTGTTGGCGTCGTTCGTTTCCGTGGTCTTGCCGGTGACGTCTTTCTGACCGATGTCCTCTTTGTCCCTGGTCTCGAGCTTAGCCTCCTGTCCGTGACTGCCCCTGATTGCATGAGCATGGACGTTGTACACTCACGTGGTATTGGCATTGTGTCGTTGCGTCCGTCTGGTCTTGTCGTACTGCACGCCACCGCTCGTGGCAACCCGTGGCATGTTCCTCGCCTCTCCTCTTCCTCTCCCGTCTCTCCCTCGTCGGCCGCCACAGGCCATGTGTTTGTCACCAGTACACTTTCTCCTCAGTACACCCGCCTCTTGCATCGCCGCCTTTGCCACGTCCACTCCGCCGCCATAGAGAGCATACTCCGCACCCAGCCGGCCAAGGGCCTTGAGCTGGAGGCTTTCCCTCTCCCGTGCCCCACTGAGTGCATTGACTGCGCTCAGGGGAAGATGCACTGGTCCACGTACCCCTTGTCTTCCTCCCGTGCGTCCGCCCCTCTCGACCTTGTCCACTCGGACGTCATGAGCCCTCTCCCCACCGCGTCCGTCAGTAAGCATGGCCGCTATGTCCTTACCCTTACAGACGACTATTCTCGCTACCGCCGGGCCTTCTGCCTCCGGCAGAAGAGCGATGTCACCCGCGCCATTCAGGACTGGCTTGTCCTCCCGGAGTGCGAGTGTGGCCTCCCTCTTCGCTGCTTTCGCTCTGATCGCGGCGGAGAGTACATGGGTGAGGCCACGACCTTTCTCGCCTCCCGCGGGATCCACCATGAGACGTGTGCGTCCTACACACCCGCCCAGAACGGCGTCTCTGAGCGGTGGAACCGTACCATGGCCGACGCCGTCTACACCATGCGGGTCGAGTCCGGTCTCTCCGATGACTTCTATTTTGAAGCCATGGCCTACATGACCTGGGTCTGGAACCGGATTCCCCACGGTCCCCTTCCCTGCCAGTCCACACCCTACCAGCACTGGTGCGGTCGGCACGCTGATCTCCACCCGGCTCGCGTCTGGGGCTGCGTAGCCATTGTGTGGCTGCCCGCCCCACAGCAGGGTGGCAAGCTCGCCCCCCGCGGACGCCCCTGCACCTTCCTCGGCGTGTCTCATCAATCCAAGGCCTGACGCTTTTGGGACCCGTCCCGGAGCTGCATTGTCGAGTCCCGCGATGCCCTCTTCTTCGAGGACCTGTTTCCCCGCGACCTCATTCACCCCGGCCCGTTCGTGTCCCTCCCATCGTGTGGAGGAGTGGTGAGTCCGACCTCCGTCCTGTCGCTTCCGGGTGACACAGCACTCCGTCCCTCCGGACCAGTAGCCCCGGTTGCGTCCGCTGACCCCTCGGGGCCAGCAGTCCCCACCGCGTCTGATGGCCCCTCCGAATTAGCAGTCCCGGTCGCGTCTGCTGGCCCCTCCAGACCAGCAGCCCCAGTCGCTTCCGCTGGCCCCTCCGGACGAGCAGTCCCGGTCGCGCCCGCTGTCCCCTCCAGACCAGCAGCCCCGTTTGTGTCCGCTGGCCCCTCCGGACCAGCACCCCCGGTTGTGTCCGCTGGTTCCTCCGGACCAGCAGCCCCAGTCGCGTCCGCTGGCCCCTCCGGGCCAGTAGTCCCGGTCGCGTCAGCTGGCCCCTCCGGACCAACAGCCCCAGTCGCTTTCGCTGGCCCGTGTGGGCCTGCAGCGCCTGTTGCGTTCGTTGGCTCAGAGGGGCAGGTAGCCTCGTCCGCCTCTGTTAGCCCGTCGGACTTAGTGCCATCTCCTTCCCGATCGCGCTATACACGTGGCCCAAGCGGCAGCCTCCGACCTCGGCCGACAGTGAGCGCGCAGACCATCGCACCGTGTCTTGTGGTGCCTCGAACCCCCGTGGCTCCACGTGTCTCCTCCACTCACACGGTCGTGAGTGGGGACCCTAGCACGAAGGCTCTCGGCCTGTCCAACTTGGCCATCATCTGCGACCTTCACTCGGGCTCTGCACTGGGCTATGCCATGCTTCATCACGAGCATCAGCATGCTGTCATGGCTGTACTCGTCCGCATCCCACCTAGAGCTCGTGATGCACACGCCCTCTCAGTCCAGTCCATAGCACGCCCGGAGGACCCAGCCACCCTACGCGAGGCTCAAGCCTCTCCTGAGGCCGCACAATGGGATGCTGCCTGTGCCGAGGAGCTGGCTGCTATTCGGCAGCACCATGTGTATGACCTCGTCGACCTCCCTCCAGGTCGGAAGGCCATTGGCGCCAAGTGGGTCTTGCGACGCAAGTGGAAGCCTGACGGGTCCTTGGACAAGTACAAGGCCCGCCTCACAGCAAAGGGGTTTGCTCAGGTCCCTGGGGTCGACTACGACCAGATCTTTGCCCCAGTCGGTCGGTTCTCCACTAGCCGGGCGCTCTTCAGCGTGGTTGCCCAACATGGGTGGGAGCTGCATCAGATGGACGTGAGCAACGCGTTCCTCCATGGCTCACTGGAGGGTGAGGAGCTCTACATGGTGCAACCCCCAGGCTTCGACAATGGTACTAGGAGAGTTTGTCGGCTGCGGAAGGCCCTCTATGGTCTGAATCAGTCGCCTCGGTGCTGGAACTAGGAGATCAGCAGCACACTTCTCCGTGGCGGCCTCCAGGCAGCACCGCTGACCCCGCACTGTTTCTTAGCCCGCGAGGTCAGACGTTTACCGCAGTTCTGGTATACATTGACGATCTCATCGCGTCGCCAGACACGGCCACCATCGAGCGTGTCAAGGACTTGTTGAACGCCACCTACCAGATGAAGGATCTCGGGTGTGCCCGAGTCTTCCTTGGCATGGAGCTTGAGCATGACCGCTCCTAGGGCATCCTACACGTCCACCAGGCTGCCTATGTGCAGACCCTGTCCGCTCGCTTCGCCGAGGACCTGCCCCTTGTGTCTAGCACATCTTCACCCATGTCACCCGATGGCCAGGTGAAGCTGAAGAGTCCCGGCCCAACTGTGGTGGGGGAGCCGGATGATGTGACCACGTATCTGCGGATCATCGGGTCACTGATGTTCCTGGTGACGACAACGCGTCCAGACATCGCGTTCACCGTCAACCTACTAGCCCAGTTCTCTCAGGAGCCGCATCATCTCCACTACGAGGCCGTGATCCGAGTGTTGCGCTATGTCGTCTCGACCCCTCAGTGAGGTCTCATGTTCCTCTGCCAGCCGTCCATCGTTGCAGTGGGCTACAGGGATAGTGACTGGGCCGGCAGTCCGGACGGTAAGAGTCGCACTTGTTGGATCTTTCTGGTCGGGGGCACAGCTGTGTCCTGGCGCAGTGGTAAGCAGGGGTGCATTGCACGCAGCACTGTTGAGGCTGATTACGTGGCACTTGGCTCAGGCGTGTGTGAGAGTGTGTGGTTGCGCCGTCTGTTGTCTGAGTTGCGTCAGTCTGTTGCATCCATCACCTTGCATTGTGACAATGAGAGTGCCATGGCCATTGCTGACAATGACGGTGTGCATCACACTCACAGAAAGCACATCAATGTTGAGTATCACTATGTGTGTTCGTTGTTGCACGACTGCAGCATCAGCATCGTGTGGGTTGAGACAGCACGGCAGCTGGCTGACTTCCTGACCAAGGCACTGAAGCGGGACTCGTTCAAGAAGGCTGTGAGTTCAGTTGGCATGCGTCCGTGATTTGCTCTCTTGATCTCTGCTTGCGTCTCTACGTGCCCTGGGAGAGTCTAGATGTTGATCGTGTCTCTGCCCGCCCATGTACACTACGCGTGTGAGTCATGGGGGAGTGTTGGTTTTTGCTCTCATTGTGCTCTGTTGTGTCCTCCCGGCTTGTGTTCATCGGCGTGCAGATGACTGACGGCGAGACTCGACGCTGATGGAGTGTCGTCCAGTGGAGCCGACGCACGATGAGGTCTTCTCGTAGTTCGCTAGAGCCTCCTCTCTCCGGCAACGTGTTCAGCTCCATCGGAAGGTCTCCTCGGCAGTCGCGCTGCCGGCGGTCATGACCACCGCAGTTGTTTTCTGCATGCGTCCAGCGCGTCCTATCACGTATGCATCGTCATGCGCTGCCTAGGGTCCTTGTTGCCTGTTGCATGGCCCTGTTCGGCATCATAGACCATCGAAGGTACTACTTGGGTTCAGGCCGCCATAACTCCTCGCTACTATTTTTCTAGCTGATTCTGATTGCACGGTTGCGTTCGCAGTGTCGGTATGATGGTATAGTCCAATTTTCAGGCAAAACGGACGACACCCGGGTTTTGGGCTGTCGACCGTCTGGCAGGCCTCACCGAGAAAACCTGCCAGCCTGAAAAGAGGTAATTTCTGATTGGCTGGTGAACTGAGTAACAAGCTCTACAGAGCTGGGGGGGAGGCTAGATCTTGGAGGGATCTCCCATTGTGTCTCATTGTTCATTGCTAATCAGTCTTTTCCAGTTTTCAACTGCTTTCTGGCGCTAACACTGGAGCGCGTACTTCTGAGTAACAAACCCAAAGCTTCCAAACTGCCGCGATGCATCTGTGTACGCCGGAGGAACGGGAATGGGCGAGCAGCACGCATGCATGGATGAAGTGGTGGAGCTGGCCTCTGATACGAGATAGCACACCCTGAGACACAAGGGTGTACTGCCAGAAGAGGAGAGCTGGAGTGACAAACCGGATCACCACTCGTGGATGAAGATGACGATGGGGCACGTGAGTCGGGTGGATGAAGGTGCGTGATGGCAGTAGTAGAAGAAGGAGGAGTGATGATGGGGTCGACAGGAGTGAGGATGGCGGAAGTCGAAGGCCCGCTCACCTCTCCTATAATAGTGTCCCCAACGGACGTCATTCTCGGAGCTCGTATAAGATCCTCTCCGGGTATAGATGTGCCAGATGTTGCTGGCGGAAGGCTCCTGCCGATAGCAGTGATGCTACTCTCCTATGAGAATCGCTCACGCGCTGCCATCATCTCCCGTTGTAGCATGACTACACGCTCCTGCAGATCAGCATAACCTGCCTCGGACATGTTGAGGTGGCCCATGTCGACCTGGTGTAGAATAATCTGTGCCTCACTCGATGCTGCACATGCGGACTGCACAACTCGTGAGTATAGTGCCATCTGCATCTCTGCTGCTGAAGACGATGGAACTCGTGCTGTTGCATCCTCTTGGGGGTCAACCAAGCTCGTAATGTGCTGAGACGCTAGAACATCGGATGCAGCTGCTGGTGTCGCATCCACATCACAGCTCGTGTCTGTCATGTGAGGAGTGAGCGGTCGCATGCCGAGAGAGAAGGAGAAGGAGGAGACGTCAAAGTCCATAGAGCATGTGGAAACGTCTTCCGTACAGGTACTGCCACTCTCAGCGTCAATGTGATCGGTAGGGTCACCAACAGGTGAAAACGAGGGGGCAGAACTTAGCTCCTGCTGACGAGGTAACTCCATCTGCATGTATGGATCTGCTCTAGTATCCTCGACTACCGCTGTAATGGACACATGTGTACAGGGCTCTGGCTCAGCAATGTTCGTCAAGGCGACCAACAAGCGCAGCTGGCGGTTACGCACTGTCTCGCCGGGAAGGCTGGTCGCTGCCACCTGCTCAATAACGGAGTGAAGACCATCAACTGACTCCGTCATGTGTGTCGGTTCTATGTCCTGTGGACGGGACGTACATTCAGGGAACATGGGAGACTCCTGACGCTGAAGCTGGTGCTCAGGTAGCGCAGGTGACACAGTGAAGCGTGCTGAGCCTGTAGCACGTGTCCCAATGACACCTCTCCGAACTGCTGCTCTTAAGAATGCCTCAACCTCCAAAAGACCAACCGGCCGACTCTGCTCATGCACTGCGACTGCTTTCGTACTGGTGTGAATCTCGTGCGCCAACACCCCCGGAGATCCGTGAAGGGTATCCCGATCTGGGCGAGACTCCTGTGCCACCGTCAGGCCGCTACTGGTCGGAGTCACAAGTGGCATCGCCAAGGCACGCGGGATCTGCACTCCTCTTGATGTTGCATGCTGCTGTGGAAGATCTGGATCCAACCTGGACGATGAAAGGCAACTCTCCACCATGAACGCCATGTCGGGGTCAGACTCCACACCATGTGCTGTCACTGTATCATCTGAGTCGGCCCGGCGCGAGTGCGGATCCTGTCGCTATTGTCACATCGCGTAATGCGCGGTGACCACACTCCCCCTCGACAGGTACAGCAATGGAGGCCGAGGAGGTGGAGGATGTATCAACACCAGCGCGAGCACGTCGTGCAGAGCGCTGACACCGACGTCGCAGAGTTACTCGACTGGAACGACTGTATTAAGGCATGTCATCGCGAGATGGTGTCGTGGTCGCAGAGTGAAGGATGGACAGGATGGTGGCAGCCTGGGACTAGCTGGCAGGTGGAGTTGAAGGTACACCATCCGATGAGGAAGGAGGAGAGGATGGAGGAGATGTGATCGAAGAGGCCGTCGACAAGCGAGTAGCAGAAGCACGCTCAGTGACGACGAGGTCACAAAGCTACTGCACCGTCTACCGGAGGCCGTGGATCTCGGCGAATATGCTCGCTAGAGGTCTACCTAGGGGATCTACCAACGCCGGTAGATCCGTATGCTATGGAGGACGCAAGCTCGGACAAGGCTACAGCCAAGGTGGATGCCAGCCAAGAGGACGCATCCAACAGCGACGCCAACTATGACGTCCATCACCACAGTAGTAACAGGTGAACGCGCAAGGCGCCTGCTCAGATGTCCGCGCACTCATCTCGTGCGCTAGACGATGGATAGGTACCAAGGGCACCTACTCCCGGTGGTGAACACCAAGCCACGGGAGAGAACGAGGCCAGTAGGTATAGTCACTCCTGGAGGTCACGGCGTCCGGGTCAGCAAACGTGACCAGACGGACGAGCTGCACTACCACAGCACGCTTGGAGACTACTGTCTGACTAACTATGGCCACTAATGCTGCTACCATTAATAAAGCGAAGACTGCTCCAAGACTAGAAGGGGTGGCGGCTGCAGGTGTGGCTGTTGCTCCAAGAGGTAGACTACCCAGCCCTCGGAGATGGTAAGACTGCAATCCGCCGTCGATCCTACGAGGTGACGTGCGCGCAACAATCCACAGGCCCCAAGAAGACGCCGATCCAAGATGTGTCGTGAAGGGGAGATCGCCGCCAACGACCATCCACAGTCGGCTGAGAAGGCAAAAGTGCAAGCTGTCGCGTAGCCGCCGCACTATGTGTCGTCGACACTCCACCGCCGGATGCTGCTATCGCGGCTATGAGAGCTGCTGCTGCTGCTGCTGCTGCTGCGGCGGTAGTAGTTGGAAGTTCATCCTTTTCCTTTTGCTGTTTTTTTTTCTTCAGTGCCCACGGCCACCCCCCTCTTTTTTTTTCTTTTGCCCTCACCCTCCACCCCTTTTTCCTAGTTCTCTACTCTGCTCGCCTCAGGCCCTCGCCTTTTTTTTTGGTTGCTTTTTCTCCTTTTTTTCACTCGCTTTGAGGCGTACCCCTTTTCGTACTTGTTTTTACTTGTCCCCCCTCCCTTTTCTCGATTGCCCGTAAGGTGGGCAAACGGAGAAAACAAGGAGGGGGAGGGGGTTGTCCGGGGTGTCCGGCCCTCCCTCCCGTGCACGCTCGCTCCCTCACTCGCTGAGCGAGCGAGTGAGCGAGTGGGTGTGGGGGGGAGGAGGGAGCGAGAGGGGGGGGGACGAACAGGGCCGACAGGCCCCCTCAGAGGTCCCCCCCTCACAGGAGGGCTGCGAGGCCCTCCTCTCAGCGGCAGCAGCAGCTGTAGTGGCAGGTGCAGCTGCTGCGGTTGCTGCTGCTACTGCTGCTTCTACTGCTGCTACTGCTGCTCCTTCTGCTACTGCTACTACTTCTGCTACTACTGCTGCTTCTGCCCCTGCTGCTGCTCTACGCAGCAGCTGCTACTGCATGCTGCTACTGCTGCCGTCACTGCTGCACGCTGCTACTGCTACCGCCGCTACTGTAGTAGCTGCTCCTGGTGCTATATGCTGTTGCTGCTGATGCTGCTGTTGCAGCGGCTGATGCACTGCTGCAGCTGCTTTTGCCGCTACTGCTGCTACAGCACGCTGCTGCTGCTGCTACTGCACTCTGCTGCTACTGCTGCCGACGTTGTTGCACGCTGTTGCTACTGCCGCCACTGCTGCAGTGGTTGCTGTTTCTGTTGCTTTTGTTGTTGCCGTCACAATCGCTATTGCTCTTTTTCGCGGCTCACCGCCCTAGTGGCGTTCAGGTGCAGTCGCTTCGCGCTCCCTCACGCTGCTGCCGGCATGGCGCCACGTGGCGCGTTCTCTTTGCCTTCCGCCCATTGCTGCTGCTTCTGCTACTCACACGCCCCCCTGTGCTCTGATACGAAATTGGAAATAGTTTTTAGGGCATGCTGGCCCACTCAAAAATGAACATGAGCTTTGTGTGTGAGTGCGATGCAAGACGGCAAGAATTTGGCTAAGTTTGGAACGTTGAATGTAAAGAACAAGGAGAGTTTACAAATGAGCCCCTAGCAGGCTTGTTTAGGGGCGCCGACAGCTAACCGCACCGAGCCCCGTCACCCCTGCTGAACCCAAATGAGTCAACAGGGAGAACACAGTGCATACACCACGAGAGCAACAAAGGTGGTCTACTCGAGGCACAGGAACAGGTCTCCGAGTGCCCGGGTCTCGACCACCAAGAAAATATGAGTAGTGCCAAAATAATCTCGGAATCAACGTCCAGACATCACAGACGGCTTTCCGAACATCGGAAGCCCCACAACAGCTATCGGGTCTCCTCGTCGCACCGGTATAGTCAACCGGGTGCGCAGGTCTCAACCCACCGAGAAAAATCTCCTACCTCCTGACAAGCCCACATGGCTGCCGGAACGCATTGACCGCGTCTCGCCGACGCTGTCGTAGGTGTTGGAGAAGTCTCGGTGCAGTCCGGAGGCCCGTCGTCTCGTCACGCCGTCCTCTGCCGTATACCCCAAATGTGGGTATATCAGTAAACTAGCGGTGTCGGTCGTGACGGATGGAAGCCACACAAACCAACATCCTCGCGGAACGTGAAATGGTGTACAGAGAAATAGCATTTTCGTAACTTTGGAGAGTGATTTGTCCAAGACAACATTAATTGTTTAGGTGCTTGAATGGACAAAGCAAAATAATCTTTTTAGTCAAACGTAAAAGACACTACGGTAAGTAGCTGCCGTGGCACACGGTGGGTGACACACACAACAGTGTCTGTTTGTCCTAAAACAGGCCCAAAACCACTGTTTTGGCCGTAACTCTGCGCACAGGTATCCAAACGCAACACTGTCTGAACCTAAAGATGCAAAATCTAGAGTCAGATGCTACGACTGGTCCCACGCACAAGTCCGGCATCGATCAGTGGACAGACAATGCAAAACATTCAAATTGGGTTCAAGAGGCACTGTAACACGTGCAGAAAAAACCTGCAAAGCACCTGGGCAAGCACCCTAGACGTCGTGGCAGCTGTCTGGCAGCTGGTGGTGGGTGGAGCCACCACTGTTTCGTGCTCTGGTGCCAGATGCATCCGCATCAAGGATCTGCACGACCGTGGACATGGCCGTGTGGTAATTGCAAGCTGTACAAACAAACGGAAACATCTCACATCACATCAATCCCCCATGACTCGATGATACGCATGTCCATACACTTGCAAAAATGACACAGGTGTGCAACAAGATGCTGAATAGTCCATGGTCAAATACCTTACCCTCAGCAACTTCTAGGCAAGGGGCGAAGCCCAACGAAACAAATGGCCACCATGAACTTTCCATGCGCAAGTGCCTTGGTCAAGAAGTCAGCCCGCAGCATGTTTGTGCCGACCCAGATGATGGAGATCTCTTGTTGCTCTATAAGATCGTGCACAAAGTGATGCTGAACAAGAATGCGCTTCGTGCGTGCATGAAACACACCAGATTTCTCTGCAATGGCAAGAGCACTCTGGTCCTTACAGCGCAGAACGAGGCAAGGCAATCATTGACGTGACTCACTGCAGCCATAGTGCCTCAGCAATCCCAACCCCATGAGCAACATTTCAGCCTCTGATGAGCTACGTGCAATACAATTCTACTTGACGTTGCGCCACGACACAATGGTGCCACCAATTAGGAACACGTAGCCTGTCCGATTGCGTCCATCAGGACTCCATGCCAAGTGTATGTGTAGCCGTGATTTGCCACCGAACACTGCTGTCGAAAGCAGAGTCCGAGGTACGGTGTGGACACCACGCACCCCACCACTAGCATAGCCGCGTAAAGGGCTCTCGCCCGAGGACAGTGTGAAATTTGTGCAAGGAGGTTGATGGTGAAGGCAATGCCGGGTGGTGTGGTAGTGGCCAAGTACATCAAAGAGCCACTGTTTCCCCGAGCTCTGGTGGATCATCCACCTTCAAAGCATCTTGCCCGTTAGGTGTGATGGAGGTGGAGGCATTGGGAACTGCACCAAGGAGGTTAGCAAACCGCTCCCCCATAATGCGGGCGTAACGTGCCCCATGCAACAAGAGTGTCTATCTTTGACGACCACGTACGATCTCCATCCCAAGAAACAGAGCTATAGGGCCAAGGTCATTCATCCTGTAGGCAACCTGAAGGACCACCTTGGCCTCCTTCACAGCCTCCATCAAAGGAGACGCAATTAGGAGGGTATCCACGTAGAGCAGGATGGCGGTGAGGCTCTCTGCTGTCTGTCTGAGAAAGAGGGATGGGTCCGCATCACGGTGCACATAACCGGTTTGTGTCAATGTGCCTGTGATCTCCAAGTTCCAGCACGTGGGTGATTGTCTCAGGCCGTACAAGGCCTTGTGCAAGCACAAGACCTTATCACCGACCTCGAATCCAGGTGGCTAAACCATGTAGATATCCTCCTCTAAGGTACCATGGAGGAACGCGTAGTTCACATCCATCTGGTGCAGCTCCCAGTCGTAGTGAGCAGCAACCCCGAACAGAGGTGAGCGGTGGTCATGCGGTCAATGGGTGCAAAGGTGTCAGTGAAATATACACCCTCAACGTGCGAGAATCCCTTGGCCGTCAAGCCAGCCTTGTAGGGATCTAGTATGCCATCACGCTTCACCTTCTTGCGAAAGACCCACTTGGCCTATACAGCCTTCCGCCCATGCGGGAGGTGGACAAGCTGGTAGACCCTGTGATCACGGATGGCTCTCAGATCATCCTCACAAGTAGCATGCCACAAGTATGTATCTTGAGCTAAGAGTGCTTCCTTCAACGTGCCTGGATCAGGCGTCGTCAAGAGAGAGCTCTGGGTGGCTAAGACACATGCATCTGGACTCGGTCTCACCACGACAAGGTCGGCTACGGCATCGCAAGCGGCCAAGAACTCTCGGGAGACCAACTCGTGGCCGACAGGCCATGCTGGATGCACCTCAGTGTAGTCTGCCTAGACACTTAGGCTGAAGGCCTTCATGCCAGGCTCGCCACTCTAAACAGTACGAGTCGGGCGTCTAGGCGCTGAGTCAGCAGGCCACTGAGCCCTAGAGGCCAGTGGTCGGAGACGATCGCCGGGCTTGCGGGAGTAGCCTGATGTAGAGGTGCTCACCTCACGCTGCGGCAAAGGCTGTTGGACCATAGCCACATGTGAAATAGGTGCATGCACGGGAGTGGGTGTGACAGAGGGGACTAACATTAGCACGGGATTGGGTGTGCCTGAGGGGACGAATGCTTGTACGGGATGCGATGTGCTCGAGGGGTCTGAGACCCGTATGGGATCAAGTGTGTCAGAGGGGACCGATACTAGCACGAGACCAGATGTGCTAGAAGGGTCTAACACCGACATGGAATCAGGTGTGTCAGAGGGGACCTACAATGACACGGGATCCGATGTGCCAGAAGGGTCTGACACCGGCACGGGATCAGGTGTGCCAGAGGGGACTAATTAGGCCACTGGACCCACAGCCACGATGGTAGGATCTTTAGAAATTGGAGTCCTAACCGCAAGTGAGGAGTCCCGCACAGACCCATCCGCAGGACTAGTCTCCCCCATCTACCAGGAGGCCACACAAGTAGGAAGGTGGTCGGCGGCCAGCGGCAGAATGCTAGACAAGTTATGGTAGGTGAGAGCCTTAAAGAAGAGAGCATCTTGAGACTTGACAATGCGATGGCGAGCAAGGTCCCAAAAGCATTTGACCGCGAGGAGATGCTGAGGAAGGTACTCATGCTTCCGCGAGATGAGACCTTGGACCCCTGTTGGTCCTCGGTGTACCGGACGCAGGCAAGGGACACCCAAATGTGGGCAAGACGGAGATCAGCACGATGGCCGAACCACAACTCGTACGGTGTGACATGGTTTGGAAGTGGACCATGCGGCATGCGGTTCCAGACCCGTGTCATGTAGGAGAGGCCGTGAAAGGAAAAAGACATCGGAAGTCCACGCTCAGACCGCATAGTGCGAACTCCATCCTCCATGGCGCGGTTCCAATGCTTAGACACACCGTTCTTCTGTGGTGTAGCAGGGGCAGAAAGTTGGTGAAAGATACCGTGCTCAGAGAAGTAGGCATCCATCTCGCCTAAGAACTCACCACCATGATCCGAGCAAAATATGTGCAGGGTGTGACGAGATTGACGCTCAGCCATCACAAGCCACAAGCGGACCGCCAGTGCTGCGTCGCTTTTGTGGCGGAGGCTATAGACCCACCACATCCAAGTTAAGTCATCGGTCAGAGTGAGAACATATCGACCCTGATTAGAGAGGGATTCGACTGGGAGAGGACCGAGAAGGTCCGAGTGGACGAGCTATAGTGGGCGCAGTGCCCGAGAGGAGTCGGGGTAAGAGCAGCGATGCATATTACCCTAGGCGCAAAAAAACACAATCGGTCTTGGGAGGCTTCTTAAAGGAAGCTGCGTCAGGACCGAGGGTTGCTGAGTTTGGATGAGCTTAGACACAGTGTCTGAGCTCACATGGCAATGGCGACTATGTAACAAGCGCTAGTGCTCAGGGGAGAGAACACCAGTGGCAAACACACGTGTAGAAGAGGGTGGGGGAGAAACAGAGGGACTGCAATGAGACACATGATAGAGGTCATCAACAATAGAGGCACAAAGCACGATGGCACGTGTGTCAAGAGCAGTCACAATGGGAGATTGAGCAGGGTGCTTAACAGTGAGGCCTATCCAGGTGCATGCATGAACAAAGAGGAAGCTCAAGAGTAGGGAGTATTTAGTATGTTCTGACATACATTCTGAGATCAATTCAAGTCGCAGATTTCTGGAGATACGTTTTCCATCGGACGACTTTGATTGGCTTGTTCAATCCAGCATCGTTTTCAAGCGTAAACACATATCCTATGGCATGAATGCACCTTCCAGGAATCCTCTTTGATTGATGCCTTACTCCTTTCAGAAACATGACCTTAGCAAGGTTGGAGCAAGCGGAAGAGCCTATTGCTGGAGCAACCCTGAACTATGATGTGCAATTTGCTGCGTGCCATCCAGCCTGCCGCTTGACTAAGTTCAAGGGATAAAGCAATCCTGTCCTGTCCATTGTAGGCTGAATGTTTGAATGACATTTTTATCACGTATCTTCAGACTATAGGCATAGCATTTCCTGTGTTTCGGATGAAAACATGTTCCTATTTTTTTTTCTATACAAATATCTCCTAAGTTGTATGAAGAATAGAGCATTGTACGAAATAACTGAAATTTGTGCATTTGATTCCCATGTCATTCTTTATCTTTTGTTTGAAGGTTTGATTAAAGGAAATCATGCCAATAGCTTTATAAGTAATCCTCAAATGTTATTGAGTGTATGAATGTCTCATTCTTTCATGTTTATCGATTTACATTGATTTTTCATGAATGTTTTGTTGGGTTTGGTCACGATGTACCCAGTTTTTTAACTACATAGCTGTGACAACCATTGTTGCAAGAAAAACACATGTGACAACGCCGCACAAAAGATAACGCATATGCCAATGTCGCACAGAAAATAACGCATATGACAATGGCGTACATGAAGTAATGCATATGCCAATGTTACACAAGATACCTGAGGAACCCAGAAGCGCTAAAAAAAATCATGTTCCTTCCACATACCATGTAGCATTGATGCATGACATGATTTTTGTCATTCACTATGTCTCAGACGAATGCACCATTGCACTTTTTTCCATTTCAGGTCCAAAACACATGCTGTGATCGAGCATGAAAAAAGGGGTTGGCAGTTGGTTGATTTTGTTGCGGAGGCTGGGCGGATGGTTGCTTTTGTATCGCAAGGTGGGCAGATGGTTGCTTTCCTTCCGAACCACGGGCGGATTGTTACTTTTCTTCCGAACGACGGGCGGATGAGAGTCACACTTTGCGTTTTATGGGTATCTGAGCTATTTCACCCTATTTTGCTTTACCATGTGTACACTGGAACACTCGTGTAAAAGTTAAACCACACCACACCCTAGTTTTTGTACACCTCTAGATATACTTGCCACATACACTTTGACCCCACATCCCCCTTACATCCAACTACTCTCACACTTGAACTGTCCAGATTTGTACAGAATTATTCAATATCATCTTCTGCCACCACATTAACTTTCCACCTACACACTCATCCCACATCCTCCATCCTTCCACCTGTCTCCATTCTTAGCCAAAAAAACTGTACACTATTGCAAATTTTCACCCACAACACACTCATCCATCCATACACCTTTCCATTCACTCCCCACATGTACTTCAACCTCACAACCTCCCTCCTCCTCATATCCTACCAAATCCATACAATGTTATGCACTATTGTACAATTGTACCTGCAACACACTCACCTTATAAAAACCACACATACACTATCATCTAACACACACCCACTCCGACAACGAGAACCCACCCACATCACCTCGATTCACATAACATTTGAACCAGTACATTGCTTCACATACAACATATCCATGCACTCAAACACCACCACCTACACTTCCCACATACACTTTCACCTCTCCTCTCTCCTCTCATCTCGTGGGAGAAGGGACACATTCAGTGAGAAGGTCATGAGGTCATTTTCAAGGCTCTGTTGATGTCAGAGCTCAATATGACATTTGCCAACCCACTCGCTCACATCGGATACAACATCACATACCATAGCCATACTTGTGAGCTCCAAATTCTGGCCAACTATGAGGCAACATGCCAAATCAACGACCTTGATAAGGCATAAAAAGGAATTACTTGGAGGCAGGTGCTGGAGCGGCTGGAGCGTGCTGTAGCTGCCAATGCCACCTCTAGTGGTAGCGAAGACGTGCCAGCCTTGACCGCCCCGAGGCCGGTCATGGACACATCCTTCCTCTATGGTGTAGAGTTTTTTTGTAGGGACATGAAACTGAATGAGTAAATACACCACATGGAGCATGTTCTACATGTCCACAAAGCTCTAGTCTGTCAGTGGGGCAACCTTGCCATGACCCAAATTGAAGACAAGATCTTTAAGTGCGTGAAAAACAAGTGGGGTGCAAAACAGCCTCTCATAGAGTAGCAGCCCATACCGTGGAAGACCTTCTATGCTGTCATGTACAAGATGTTCATCCAATACAAAGATGCTCATTTGGCCTTCAACAAGCTCAGGGAATTCAAGGAGCTAGGTAGCATGCTTGAGTCCTACCTACGAGAATTCACCACGCTCATGGAGGAATTTGAAAGGTTCGCCATGGACAATGGTACCCAGGCCTTCAAGGACCAAGATTACTTCCCATTGAAATAGTTGCGTGATGGTTCTACCAGTGAGAAGCTGAAGGACAATACTACCACTATGATAAATGGCCAAGCCTGGACAACTTTATGGATTGCAAGATTTTATGAGCAAAGTGGATTTGGTGAATACAAAAGACCACTTGAATTTGCGGCGAAATGTGCATATGTGATAAGGCCACTGAACATACATGGACAATGCGGGGAGTAATGCGGTGGGACTAAGGGCAAGTAGCCTACGGCTCCTAATAGAAAAAAATGGCAGGCAGAATGTCCCTAACCACAAGTGAGACCGTGACAATTATGACCTGTGAGCTGTGGGAGCGTTGCAATGCGACCTTTCATGAAGGGCTCTACCACAATTGCATGTAGCCCTACCACATTTGGCCTAATTGCCCTGAGGCTGCTGGTGGTGAATAAGAGGCCGCGACATGGGTCGCAGCTGTACCATCCTACTAGGCTAGTAGGGATGGTGCAATAGGTGGCCGCGGAAAGGAACATGGACAGGGCAATGGAAAAGGTCATGGACATGACCGTGGCTGCGGTAGTGGGCCTGTGGGTGCGGACAGAAAAGGCCGCAGTATGGGGCTTTCCTACCACTGAGTGACATTAATGATGACCACTCATGGGAGAAAATAGATCACGAGTGTATGTTCATGTTGTCAGGAGAGGGTATAAAATGATTTACAATTCTGAAAAGTTCAAAATTCTCATTTCCTTTCTCCTCTCTCATTGGACCGCACTATGCACTTGTTGATTGTCATTGCCAACTAAACTTGGCATCTCTGGAAAACATGCACAATCTAACTTGCTTACTAGTGGCCATGCCAACCACTGTGTAAGAAATGTGCGATACAGTGATTGAAGCAAACACTCTCAAGGTGATGAGCATAACCATGTTTGTGGTACCTTTAGTCAACAACTTTGTCATAGTTAAATGGTCACCAGGTACTTGCAGAATTTGCAAAAAAATCCTAAGACGCGGATACGATTTGAAAAAACATGAAATCACGACATCCATTGTATCCATTCTGTGTCTACCACAAACTGGTGATGCCGTCATCAAACCTTTTCACTCAAAAGAGGAGATACACTATAATTTAAAGGACAACTACCTGGTGCTCCTATGTACGTGTTGGCTGTCAAGATGACTCCTTCATTTGCCTCGGCTTTACCAGGCATGTGGACCTAAATCATAGGTCACTGGATAACAAATTTTTTTGTCGATGATAACTGTATGGCACTTGTGATTGGTGCCTGCAAAGCGAAAATTTGCATTCAAGGATGGGAATAATAACCCTTCTACCCAATCTGCGAGGGGGTTAGTGACGCCCTACCCAGCGAACAAATCATATTGACGCCCTGCCCCAACGACTTGAAAAAAAAAAACTGCCCTGCCCACTCGCTTCACCATGCTCGATCAACGGCATGCGCGGCTGATCGAGCAAAGCGAGGTGGGGCATGTCGATCCCCCCTGTGATTCTCACTCTCATGCGAGAATCGTGATCGAGCGAAAATGCCCGTTTTCGAGATCGATCGAAAACGCTGGGTTTTTTTTTTTTTTTTTCTTTTTTAACTTGGAAATCCCAAAGTTTTGACGTGTAAACCTTAGTCAAACCCCACCCCGAATTACAGCGGGATTTTAGGGGTTTGCTTTTTGTGCGGACTCCTGCTGAGCCCCGCGGTAGCGGGGCCCAGCAGGTTCCCTGTCAATGCATGGGTGTCTCAGACCCCCCATGCAAACCATACGCAACCCCCCCCTCCCCGAACATTCACAAATCCCTTGAATGAGGGGTTTGTGAATGTTGAAAGAAATAGATGACATCAACACGTCGATGCTGCATCACATGCAGCGTAGAATTGCTGCGATTTCTCGCTTTCCGCGGATAAAGTGTTAATATTCTCAGGCCACTGAGTAGGGGAGTGTTATTCTTCTGAACGCCGGGTAAGATGTTAATAGTCTTCCGATCGCCGGGTAGGGCATACACACAATCCAATTTTGTGGGCAATCCCTACATGTAGCCTTCAAGGATACACACAGGCTGTCACAACTCCTCGAACCATTTTGATGTGTTACTAGACGATCCTTGACTCCATGAATTAAAGCTATGATTTGCTTTGATTTAAAGATTTTGATCTAAACGAGGAGAAGCATTGCTTTACCTCGATTTCAAACATGAAATGATCACTGATGAGGTTGATGGTTGACGCCAACTTGCTTGTGATGCATGTGAAGAGATGTATTTGATAGGGATACTGTTTTTCTTGGTCCAGCTAAAGAATGTGGAGGACAAAGTGAAGGAGGACATGCCGAAAGAAATGAAATCTTTGCTGACGGGGTTCTTGGATGCATTCCATTACGGAGCAACTAGACTTCCACCATTACGACATACGTGCTATACAATAATGTGTATCCGGAGGTAAATCCTCCATCTAGACCCATGTGTGACCTTATTCTAGTACAAAGCGAAGAGGAAGAACACCAAATCAAAGTCTTTTTTACAAAAAGGTGGGTGGAGCGGAGTAGCTCAGTGCCCAATGCACAAATTTTCTTTGAAAAATAAGGATGGTGGTTTTTGTATGTGAGTAGACTACCAGGGGATGAAGCAGCTGACAGGAAAAAACTGATTCGCTTTACATTGGAATGAGAACCTGTTTGATTCTTGGATTTTTCTCAAGGCTACCATCAAATCCACATCTAAGCCAATGATGTTCGCAGAACAGCGTCCTAGATGCACCTCGGACAATGTTAGCATTGATTTTTGTGTTTTGGACAGAAAAATGTCTTGTTAACCTTCCAAGGATAAACAAATGAAATGCTCACCAAGCAACACAGTCAATTTGTCTTGGTTCATATGGATGACATCCCGGTTTTCTTCGAAATGATGGACAAACACATAGACTATTTGTGTAAAGTCTTTGCAATGTTTTAGGAGCAAAAGTTTTTTTACAAGAGTGCACAAGTGTGATTTTGTACAAGACGAGCTTGAATACCTTGGAAACATAGTTGGAAAAGGCGGTTTCCACGTTGACCCACGAAAGGTCCAAGCAATGGTGGATTTGCTACATGCACAGAATGTTCAGAAGATTTGGTCTTTCATCGGCCTTTTAACCACTTTGACTGTTTTTTCGAAGGTAGTCAACCTTGTTAGTTGCACAAAAAGGGTCACCAATAAGACGTACCTTAGGAATGGATAGAAAACTACAAGAGCACTTTTATCAATGTCAAAGATTTTGTATCCGCCCCTGTCTTAGCCCTTCCTAATCCATCCCAAATATAGGAGGTGTAATGTGATGCGTTGGTAGTAGGACTCAATGCAGTCCTCATGCAAAATGGTCATGTAATCATGTATGCAAGCCAGAAGCTCATACCCAGAAAGACGTAGTAAAACACTGGTGATTAGAACCTCTTCACCATGGTACATGTTTTCAAGACTCGCAATTTTTACCTTGAGGATGCTCAGGGGGACGTGACAGTTGTGACTGGCAAGAATCTGTTGGTGTTTTTCCAAATCCAACCGACCCTATCAAGACAACACACACATTCTAGTGACTATTTCATCCAATTTTTGTTATCGCGGGAGTTTTGGCCAGGACACATGAACATGGCTGTCTTTTAAAGCTGAAAGTCCAAAAAAAAATCAAAGTAACATTAGGTGTTAGGTGTTGTTAGGTATTTTGTGGCCATTATGGTAGCTATAATGCATGCCCTTGTACCTCGATGGAAACCACCTTGAGAGGCTATCTACAGTAGCGGTTCTGCACCCATTGTTTGGATTGAATCCTCTATGGATCCTTGCTTTTAAGACTCTTAGAATCTATACGATAGATTAGTAAAGATTAGTTGACGCGGCACAATTTCACTGGCACGGAGATAAAGTCATTTTGCCGGACTAGGGAGACCTTTGAGCAATGATCATATCCCAATTCCATGACCTGCCAAAAATAGGTCATATGGGAGTGCCAAATATGGGACAAACACTCTCAGACCACTATTCTAGTGGCAAGGATGTAGTCCCAACTTCTATAAGTATAGCATGGCAGGCGACCCATGTCTAAAGAATAAGGAGAGTCACAAAGGCCTACTAAGCTCTGCGACAACTTCCCATCTCAGGGACTCCATGAGAGTTTTTTCTGCATGAACTTCATTACCATCCTTCTGCATGCGGCCCATGGCCAAGATGCAATTCTGGTGGTTGTGTGTTGTCTTACAAGCATGATGCGTTTCACTCCCACAATCACTCATTTCAATGTAGAAAGACTGCATGTCTATTATTTGAAGGTGTCAATGAACCAACACGGCTTGCCATTGCGGATGAAAAAATTACTAGCACGTTTTAGCAAAACATGCATGGACATTCAGTGGCGAGTCTCACATGTTGATTGCATTTCAGCCGAAAACTATTCAAAAGCCAAGTACATAAATTGTACTTTAGAGTAGATCCTCCACAGGTATGTGTGCACACCATGAAATTCTGGAATGTATTCCTAGCATCAGTGGCGTTTGCGAGTTACAACTTGGTGAACAATTTCACACAGTTCTTCTTGAAAAGTGGTCGGCATCTAGTCACGCCCTTCTATTGGTGAAGATTGGGAGTAGTGAAAGATATGTTCCTTGTGCTCAAGCCTTTGTTGAACGCATAGAGTTCTTGTTACAAGAGAAAAATGGTCACCTCAAGTGCCTCGGCAATGAAAAAAGGCATATGCCGACAGTTGTCGACGTGAGGACTCATTTGAAATTGGTGATAAGGTGTATTCTAGCACTAAGAACCTTTGGCTGCAATAGCAAGGGACGTAGAAATTTTTGTCAAAATGGATTTGGACATTTTACATCGTTACATGCATCAGGCCAATGACAAACTGATTGGTGCTTCCACCGATGAGGATTCATTAAGTTCTTATGTGAGCTTGTTAGCTCCATGCACACTAAAAAAATATTAGAATACCACTTTCACTTCTTGGTATTACTAGAGAATATGAGGTCCTCTGCTTACTCCAACACTTCAGTTAAGGTTTTCTAGGGAAAACCTCATCTTTTGCGCTGTTTTTAAGCATGGATCTTGCTTGTACACCGGATTTGTGAAAAAAAAATTGGAGCAAGCCGGTAGTGCTACAAATTGTTTCGTTGCAGGGGGCACCACCTCAGCATGGAAATAGTGAACAACATTCCCACTGGATAGCATTCAAGACATATGAGTAAAGGGGGTTTGGGACGCTGATCATGGTTGTTGCACGGATGCTCCAACGTGACAGGAGAAGGTCAATAGCTTTTCTGACTAACAAGTTGCAACTTAGATGAAAAGAAAGTGTACGTATTTATGTTGAGCTAGTGATTGAAATCATTAACTTTTTTTTTCACAATGTTGGCTCCTCGCTATCCATCACTCCTACTTTTTGGTCATGAACCGGGAGGGTTCATAACAGTGGGAAGGAATGTAGCGGGAGAGCCGGTTCAGCCCTCCCTATTGTGATGTGTGTCCTTCCCATCTGCTTCTACAGATTACTATGACCACTCGGCCGTGTCCATGCTCATGAAGATCCTTGATACAGACCCAGTTGGCACTAGAGCACTGCCAATAGGTGGGCCCATCCACTAACATGTCAGACAGCTGCTACAATGCCTCGTGTGCTTCTTGGAACACATTATAGTTTTTCTACAGTCTCTAGATCTTTCTTGGTTAAGAGGCTTTTGAGACTGATTTACATGTTTTGCATCATACGTGCACCATAAAATGCCGGACCTGTACGTGTCATTGTCACACCATCTGGCTTAAGATCCAGTCTGTAGATTCATATGGTGTTGTGTTTGGGTGCCTGTACGCATAGTTACGACTATAATAATGGGTTTGGACTAGTTTTATGACAAACTAATACTACTGTGTACATCACCGTAGTATGCCCCGGCAGGTTTCATACTGTGTGCCTGTCAGTTGTCATTCCCCTCTACATTCTAAGCTATTGCTATGAGACTTTGTGCATCCCCCTAGTGCATCAGCTCACTTGACAGTGTCACCTTGTTAACGACAACAAAGTGAGGAAGCTCTGTAGTGTTTTGTCTTGGTACCAAAGCAGTGAGACCCTTCTTGCTGAGCTTTGCCGCAGAGGCAAATTACCAGAAACAACAATGAGATTTACCACAACAGTTGTATCCTGGGACCCATCGCAACAGACTTCAGCAGCAGAGACATCTTCACAATATCAGCACCTGCGGTGCCACCATGCGGCCATTCGAGTGGGTTGCAACACCAACAGTGGTGGCATGAGTTCCTGACACTGGCGTAGTCATAGCACTAGTTGCAACCAGAAGTTAGAACATCCATAGCGAGTGGCACTGGAAATACCAAATAGCAACAGTAGCTTGTTTGGTCACAAACTGGGACACAATAAAAAATGAGGAAGAAACTTGCAATGGCAGCAAGCAGTCGGTGTTCCAATCAGTGATTGCAAGCAGTGGCAACTGCATTGACCAGCAGTAGTGTTAGTAGCAACCACAAGCAGAAAAAGTACCGCATCCGTAGTAGCAGAGGCGAGGGCATTGTAATAGAAGAATTGTAGCTGTTGCAGTGACAGCAACAACAACACCAATAGCAGCATTGTACCAACATTGCAGTAGTAACAATGGTTACAGCACCGTAGTAGCAATAGCAACGGCTATAGTAGCTGCAGTGTCCCGGCAGCAATAGCCGCGGCTATTGCCTTTCTTAACATAACACCTGCAAAGAGCTGTTATGCAGCAGTGCTTTGCAACACCATTGTTGTGCAGTAGCATTGCTATGAAGCCGCACAATGGTTGTACCACTGGTGTGTAGTAGCTCCACAGCCGCCAGCATAGGATAACGAGGTCATCTTCCTTCTCCAGCCATGCGGAGTCCGCGTGTGTAACGAATGATAGAAAACTCAGTTTTGCTATTGTAAAAGATGCAAGGGTTTTTTCTGCCAACTTTTCATATGTCAGCGTAAAATAAATCCCTGCTGTCATCATCAATAGTGCTGAAATGAACAATGTTGTGATCAAAAAGTTATTTTTTCCATCCTTTTAAATTTTAAAAATGCATACGGTTCTTGATGTTGACATCTTTGACGTTCAGAGGGGCGTACATGGTGCCATGTGGTCACAAGGGAAAGGAGCGGACTGATCCCTTGGGCTCAAACTACCTATCAGGCTCGTCGGTTCCATACACTCAGGCAATTGATTAGGTGTGATAGGCGTAAAATGAAATCATGCGCTTGCAGCAGGAGCACTTTGCTACTCTCCGAAACATCCATACCTTGCTGTAGAGGCTGTTGGGACGACAACAAACTCCACGTAGTGCAGCCCAAACGACACCACATGGACAGCAGACTACATCTAGTGGCTTTGCCAGGCAGCAGCAGGTACTTGAGGATTAGGATTTGGAGGAGGAGGAGGAGGGAGACGCACGGATAGTCGAGATTTGCACGCAGTTGGATTGACTGCACCTCGGCTTGCAGCTCACAGTAGCGGGTCCATCAGTAACACCGATACGTCAGATCCCGAGAGTGTCAAAAGATGAAGTGATCTGAGCGAGTGAGAGCAGAAGCATGTAGAAGTAGAGGACGATGCGGTAACACTGAAACATGATGACAGTAGAGAGCTGAGTGAGAAAATGAGGAGTTAGTCGAAAAGTGAAGAGAAGGCAGCTGGGAGTGAAGGTAGACGTTGGAGGAAAAAGAAGATGAGAGTGCGTTGAGAGAATGTAGATGTGAGAGAGATTGGGCCTTGATTTTCTGATGAGAGCTGAGCAGAGGAGCGAGAGTGATGGAGTGCAGGGATGTGAGATGAAGGACTGAGATTGGAGGGTGAAGAAGGAGCGAGCAAAGAACAGGCAGAGCCGGGAGACGACAGCAAAGCCACAGAACCAAAGGGGAACAGGACGAATAGAACTGTTCTGAGTTAACACGATGGAATGAACATCCTTGGCACATACAAGAAAGAGCAGGAAAATACTGGTGGAAAATGGCTTCTGCGCTAGCTGGACACGTCTCCAACATGGTTGTAGTTATTTGGAACTTCTCGGATCTGATGCAAGGGCCGTGCAAGAGAGAGCCGTTGCAGCCTTCGCTTTCTTCCAGGGAGATGAGCTTTTATTGAGACCTTTAATTTTTTAGTTGTTTATATAGGATATGAGGTTTCACCTTGACAGAGTCTTTTATTCTGACATTTCCCCAGGCTTCGACAAGGTGTGAAGTAGGTTAGTTGTTTTTCTAAAGTGATGTCTGGCTGCCACAATCATTGGTCTGTACTATACAACATTCTCTTTTGCACTCATGGAGCTGTATGGTCCCCACAAGTTGGACGGCTCCAAGGGTAAGAGGAGATGGTGCAGTTGGTCTAGTCAGAATACAAAGGCAAGCCTACAGGAATTTGGTCCAAAATTTGCACAAGTTTCCAGGGTGTGCATGGACATATGGATGAAAGACAGGGTCAGAGAAGTGACACAGAGCCTTTCTGATTTCCTACTCCATTCTGGAACTTGTTGTGGACGTGGTGCTGCCGGGAAGGGGATGAAGCTCTGCAGTGATGAATTCTCATTGAATGTAGATGGGAGTGAACATAGCAAGGAATTACCTTGATCACTTGGACGCGTTGGTGTATCCTCTGCCATAGAGGGTGAGAATATGCACGCAAGCCAACATATCTTCAGGGAAGATGGTGAAGTTGAGTGGCCATAGGGCATCAACAAGGAAATTGCTGAATATGTCTTGGCACTGCATGGGAGGAAAGCTAGAGGAGCGCTGATGGTGGTCTTGGTGAGTGTAAAGAAGAGATGAATTGGAGAGCACTACCACTACGCCACTGCATGGAGAGAGATATCTGCCACAGCTGACCCTCTGTGTCCGTTGAGGATAGAAGGGATCTGAGAGCTAGTCTCAGATTGTGATCAGAGAAGTGACGGCTTGTGCTCCCGTTGGCTCGGCATGAGAGCGAGAAGAAGGGCGATTTTTGATGCCCTGAGTTGCAATATTTAAACTCTATTTTCCCAATGGGAAGAGATGAGAGAAGAGGGTGATGCTGGGGATGTAGGTAGGAACTGGGTTGAGAGGCGCATGTGCAGGAGATGACTTTATGGCAGATTACTACGCAAACCGAGAGGGTCTAGATGCCAAGTGGAAAAGATGATGGTGAAGGATTTGATGATGATGAGGATGTTTGGGCACAGGGGAAAACCTCATGCACTGATGATGAATCAGTGTGGTTGAGGGTTGCTGCAAGATTGGCGGTCTGACCGAGTAAATCATTTCATCGATGTGAGGAGGATGATGGCAGATAAGCAGCAGATGAAGACAGATGAACTGAAGACAGGGACAAACCATGTGTGTGAAAGGTGAGACGGCTTGGGCGCAGGTCGTTGCAAGATTGGCGGTCCAATCGAGCGGCTTAGCTAGCAGAGACATGGATGACAGCCGAGGATAAGGAGGATGATGATGACTTTGGGGGCAGGGACAAACCACGTGCGCTTCGCGGATTGGACGGTGCGGTCACAGGTCACCACAAGATTGGCGGTTCAAATGGGCAGATCATTTTGCCAATGAGGGAAGATGATAGCAAATGATAGTGGCGCATTTGATTTTATTCATGAGCTGGGCACAGGGGCGAGACCAAGTGCACTGATTAATGATGAGAATGATGAGGTTGGAGATGATGAGGATGATTGAAGATGAGGAGGCAGAGGAAGGTGAAGAGGATCTCAAGACGATGAGGAGGAGGTGGCTGAGGATGAAGGAGAAATAGTTGATTCTGATGACGATGAAGCAGAAGGCAGTTGAGGATGCAAGAAGTCCGATGAAGGAGCAGATGAAGCAGATGGAGTTAATGCAACAGATGAGGCTAATGAGATAGATGACAATGCTATGAAAGGAGGAGGCTACTATGGAGGAAGAGGGAGTGGAGATGTTCTGAAGAAGAAGGGTGGCATGTGTTGAAATAGTGTGCACCTTGTCCACTGCCTAGCTGGCTAGCTACACATACAGACAAGGCATGCACTGCTCTATGGAGTATGTCCCCCTTGGTCTGTTCTGAGATGGTCCAGGAATGCACTGCCCATAATGGGTATGTGCCCTGTGGCTCATCATAGGAACCATACCTTTTTGGCTTGGTTGATTAGGCACCGGAGTCTCAAACCAGAGGTCGCGGGTTCAAACCCCGTGACGGCTGCAATTTTCTTTGTGGCCAAAGCTGGGACAGGAAGCTTCTAGGAAGCTTACTAGAGCCTGCCTTGAGGATGACACTTGGCGGTCTACGGACGTGCCAAGTAGGAATGTAGGATGAGGTTGGATCCAATGGAGCCACTACAAGCAGAAGCTTTAGCAAAGCTCTGCAAGTATAAAAGCTTGTACCTTGCATGCATCCATTTACAGTTCTTGCCTTTGAGACTCCTCACAGAGTTTCCAACCAAAGGTAGACACTAAAGACCAACATGCGGACTTCGTGAGGTTGCAAACCAAACAAACCTAAAGTGTGGATCCCTCGTTCGAGGGTGATATGTTATCTTGGTTGCAATACCAAGAGCGGTTGGCGGCCTCCCATGTCGGGACCCGTTTTCTAGACCGTTGCTATTCGGCGCATTGACAAAGGGTTATGGGCCCACACTTCTGGTTCTAAGGCACGCTTCCAAGACCGACTAGCGCGTGGTCTTGCAGGGCGCACAGGTACAACAGGGACACGACCATCGGACGGCNCGCAGTCAGCAGCCTCATCAGCCTCATCGGCCTCAACGAAGCAGAGTAGCAGCGAAGCAGAGAAGACGAGCAACCGCAAGAAATGGCGGATCCGACTCCAGCCCGCCTTGAGGCGGGTATGTCCAAATTCACGGGGACAGGTTTTCCCTTGTGGAAATGGCAGTTTGAGATTGTCATGAACGTGCGTGGCTACCTTGACATCCTAAAAGGGACCGAGATAGCACCAGCCGATGCGACCGTGATGACGCATGCGGCTGACCTTGCAGCATGGATGATGAAGAACAACATGGCTCTCGCCATTCTTGTGACGTCCATCAACGAGACTCAACACTCCCACAACACAGGATGCACGTTGGCTGCCGAGGCCTACGCAAAACTCGCACGCGTGCATCAATCGAATGCCCTAGCAAACCGACTCTTCATCTTCCAACGGTTGATGTCGATGAGGGTGAGCGAAGGAGAATCGATACCCGCATTTTTGCAGTCGTNTAATGGCGCTGCCGGAAAGCTGGGGGTCCTTGATCACCGTATTTGGCGGTTGGAAGGAGGCAGATCTGACGTACGAGGCTGTCGCCGAACACGTCCGCAACGAGTCCATGCGACGCAGTGGCGCCGAGGCAAACATCTCAGCCTATGCCTCTCGCTTCGGTGGACAAAGTGCAAGCTCTCGCTCCAGTCAAGGCAACAGCGGAAGCGGTGGCGGTGGAGGGAAAGGCAATGGTGGCGGGAAGAGTTCCAAGAAGCCTGGCAACTGTCACAACTGTGGCAAGGCTGGGCACTGGGCTAGGGACTGTCGTAGTCCCAAGAGAGAAGCTGGAACAAAGGTGGAAAGGAGAAGAAGGAGCTCACCAACATGATGGCTAGGGGGCTGCCCATGAAGGGCGCAGCGATCCTTAGGCCCGGGGCATTCGCCCTTGACTCGGGCACCAAACACCACTCATCAAAAGAGAAGGGTGGATTTGTCTCCATGGCCGAATCTGTCATGCGCATCAAGTGTGCAAACGGTGGCGTCGTCCAAGCTATGGGCGAAGGGGACAAGGTGATCACGTTCAACGTGAATGGTGCGGAGAAGGCAGTCAACCTTCAAAAGGTGGTGTACATGCCCTCCTTCACAGCCAACTTGCTGTCCGTCTCACAAATCACCGACAACAACATGACAGTGGTGTTCACCAACAAGGAAGCGGTGGCCCTAAAAAACGAGGACATCTAGATTTTGTACACCAAAGACGAACTCATGCTTCAAGTTCCAAGAGTCGCCGGCCTCTACGTGCTTCAAACCAAAGTCACCAAGGCGTCGGATGAGGGACTCACATGTGCCACCAAGACAGTGGCACCGGAGCCGAAGGATGCACCACTGGCGACCGCTGCGGCCGCCACATCAACCAAGGACACAGATGCTGAGCTGTGGCACCGGCGATTTGGCCACGTGGCCAACAGCACGCTGCAAAAGATGCAAGAGCAAGAGGTAGTCCGCGGAATGGAAGGGTGCACTATGAAGCATGGCAAAGGGTGTACATTGTGTGAACCATGCCTCCAAGCGAAGGCAAAGAAGAAGCCGTTTGGGAGAGGAGGTCAACGAGCGGAGCACGTCTTGGAACTGATACACAGTGACGTGTGTGGACCCTTCCGCACACCGTCTAACGGAGGAAGCAAGTACTTCCTGACCTTCATTGACGACCACAGCCGCAAGTTGTGGATCTACTTCCTCAAAACAAAGGGAGAGGTCAAGGAGAAGCTCCTCGAGTTCGTCGCCATGGTGGAGCGGCAAACGTCCAAGAAGGTGAAGGCGCTCCGAAGTGACAACGGGGGTGAGTACGAGGCATGCAAGCCTTGGCTCAAGCATCATGGCATCCGCCACGAGCAAACCACCCCTTACAACCCCCAAAGCAACGGCGTTGCCGAGAGGATGAACCAGACCCTACTCGGCATGGTGCGAAGCATGCTCTTCGACGCCAAGCTCCCACCTCGCTTTTGGGCTGAAGCAGCAACAACGGCTTGCTACCTCTTGAACCTCACACCAGCGACCGCCTTGCGGAAGCGTGGAAAGGAGCAGGACAAGCAGCTGAAGACCCCACAGGAAGCATGGTCGGGAAAGAAACCCAACGCATCTCATCTGAAGGTGTTCGGGTCAACTGCATGGGTGAAGATCCAGTCGGGAGAAGGTGGAGGCAAGCTCGATGCACGCTCCAAGAAGTGCATCATGGTTGGGTACGACACGTCACACAAAGCCTATCGGCTTTGGGACCAGGCAGCAGGCAAGCTCGTGAGGAGCCGCGACGTCGTGTTCGACGAACGCACCC